>CANXYC011967901.1:0-26524 GCA_948193065.1 Aleurites moluccanus | reverse complement strand
TGATTAAGCCTTGAAGTGCTTCTTTGATGCTTTTAGCCTTTGCTCTTGTCATAGGAGCACTAATTCCATGCAATGGATCTTGAGAAAATTTAGGAGTCCAGCCTTGTTGTCCTAGGTCCGTAGCTTGATTCCTATCATATTCTCAGATTCTAACAGAATACAGCTGCATTTTAACTACTACACAACTGTATTATTTGTAGTTTATCACTCAATTGACTATTTAACACTTACAATTAACTATTTAACACAATCACAACCTGCTAAACAACATTAAAACTATCAATTACACATTTACCCCTTTCCTTCCTCTAAACTTTTTCCTACAATATGTAACACCCCGCGAGTGAGCTTCACGCACCACCAGAAGGATGTGTTACCTGCTTCACACATCGGAGTGTGGAGGCACGTATCCTGGAGATCTACCTTCCGATCCAAATTTCTAGTGTCGCCTCTTTGTTTCCAGCCCTCTAACAACTCTGGGTGCTTGAGTTCTTGCCATTTCCAAGAAAGAATTTCCAAATCTTTTTTCTTTTATGGTTGTTTGCCTCTATGCTATTGAAATTTTTTTGTAACTTGCTATTCTGACTAGGTTACTTGCTTCTGTTTGGTTAGTTGGCCTCATTTGAGACATTTATTTCTGGGTTTTCTCTCTCATTGGGTGGTGGATCTATTTGCTTCGATTTTGTTTCGTTATTTGCTTCGATTTGTATTGGTAAAACTAGTTGGCATAATTAATTATGGATTTATTGTTGGTCTATCAGGGGTTTTTTGTTTTATTGGGCTTGATTGAATTGGTGTTTGGTTGGTTAATTTGTTAATTTCCTTTGGTGTTTGGACTAGGCATTTCTATTTGGTTTGGGTATTTCTGGTTGAATCTAGCCCATTAGATTTTCTTTGGATTTTTATTTGGACTACTGATTATTTGGTTCTGGAATTTGATATTTGGGCCTTAGGTTTTTTTATCAACAACAACTAAGAAATTTGTTTTGGTATCTGCTGATGAGTATACCAAATTCTCTCAATACCAAGCATCACTAAAGTTTGCTCCCTCTGTTGCTGCTATAGCCGATATAGGTAACCCTATATGTGTTGTTTATTCCTCATCAAATGGGTCATTAACTCAGGATATACATATCATATGACAGGTAATTCTAAACTTATGTCATCTTCTGAATCGCATCCTAATCCCTCTACTATCACTTTAGCTGATGGGACTCTCTCTTCTATTGTGGGTACAGGAATTGCTAAACCAACCTCATCTCTTCCCTTATTTTTTGTTTTGTGCTTACCTAAATTTTCTTTTAATTTCCTTTCAGTTAGTAAGATTACCTGTGCGTTAAATTGTTCCGTTACATTCTATTTTCATTAGTGTTTGTTTCAACATCTTATGACGAAGCGTTTTATTGGTAGAGGTCATGAGTCTATAGGTCTCTACATCTTAGATGAACAAGTATCACTCTCTCTTGCCTGTTCCAGTGCTCTAACCCCTTGTTGAGATACACCGTCGTTTGGGTCATCGTACCTTATTTGTATTAAAGAAGTTATTTCCTCAATTAAGTCCCCGAGCTTGGTTTGGAAAATTTAGTGAGGTAATTCAAGAGTTTTGAATGCATAAAAGTAAATGTGATCATTTTGTGTTCTATAAACAATCTACAGCTAGCCACATTTTGTTAGTAGTATATGTGGATGATATTATCATCACTGGCAGTGACACTGCTAGCATATTATCTCTTAAATCCTTTTTGCAGACTCAATTTCAGACAAAAGACTTGAGAATATTCAAGTACTTCTTGGGGATTGAGGTTTCAAGATATAAAAGAGGTATTTTCTTGTCTCAAATGAAGTATATTCTTGATTTGTTGACAGTGGAAAATTAGATGCAAAGCCTTACAATGCACCAATGACTCCGAATCTACAACTTACTGCAGATGATGGTGAGTTATTTGCAGATCCTGAGATGCATAGAAGATTTGTTGAGAAATTGAACTATTTGATAGTGACTCGTCCTGATATTGCATTCTCTGTTAGTGTAGTAGTCAATTTATGTTATCTCTGACTGTTAGGCATTGGGAAGCTTTGGGACAAATTTTATACCACCGAATAGAAGCTTTAGGATGTGATATGTCGTATAGCAATCATGGACATTCAAATATCAAATGTTTTGTAGATGCAGATTGGACAGGTTCTAAAATAGATAGGAGATCGACTACATAATATTATATTTTTGTTGGAGGAAATTTAGTATCATGGCAAAGTGTTGAGAATAGAGAGAATTGCTCTATGTTTCGTTGATGTGTTAAATTCTTCTTACATGAATTACATTTATACACAAACTATAATCTATACTAGGAAAGAAATTAACAAGGAAATAATACAAAATCACTAAAGTCTCTCCTAAAATCATGCTAAAATGTTTACAAGTCAACACTCACCCTCAAGTTGGTGTATAGATATTGCACATGCCCAACTTGAAAACTAACTTATGGAATTGTTTGTCATTCAGTTCTTTAGTAAGCATATCAGTAATTTGATTGTCTGAAGTTACATAAGTTCCAGGAAGCTTTGCATAACTTTCTCTTTTATGAAGTGCCGATCAATTTCAATATGTTTCGCTCAATTATGCTTAACTGGATTGTGAGCAATCCCAATAGCAGTTTTGCTATCACTAAACAATGATAGATCATTTCTCTATGTTAGTTGTAATTCTTCATAATCTTCCTTAACCAAAGTAACTCATAAACACCCTAAGTCATTGCTCTATACTCTGCTTTAGCACTAGAGCGAGCCACTACATTTTGTTTCTTACTTCTCCAAGTAACTAAGTTCCCATCCACAAAAGTACAATAGTCATATGTTGATCTTCTATCATAAGGGGACCCAACCTAATCAACATCTATATATGTTTCCAATTTCAGATGGTCGTGGTTAGAGAATAGTAACCATTTTCCTGGTTCAGCCTTCAGGTATCTTAAGATACGAAACACTACATCAAGATGCGAACTGCGAGGATCACGCATAAACTCACTAACCACACTTATTGTATAGGCTATATCAGGTCTAGTATGTGAAAGATAAATTAATATTCCTACTAATCTCTAATATCTACCTAATTTCACTGGATCACCTACGTCAATTTGCAATTTATGATTAGTCTCAATAGGAGAATCTGCTGGTTTACACCCCCAACATACCAATTTCTTCTATTAAGATCCCTTTCTCCTATCTAGCAAAACCTCTGTACCAAAAAAAATATCACAACTGCCCCAAATCCTTAATTTCAAACTCTTTAGCCAATAACTTCTTTAGACATACAATTTCCTCCTTGTTGTTTCTAGTTACCACCATATCATCAACATAGACAATTAATAGGGTAAGCTTCCCATTAGAATACTTAATAAACATGATATGATCAGCATTACTTTGGGAATACCCAAATGACATCATGGCCTTACTAAATCTATCAAACCATGCTCTCGGTGATTGTTTCAACCTATATAATGCTTTCTTCAATTTGCATACCTTCCCTTTTGTCTTCTTATTATGAAACCCTAGAGGTATTTCCATATACATCTCTTTTTATAATTCTCCATGTAAAAAAGCATTTTTAACATCAAACTAGTGTAGATCCCAATCAAGGTTAGCTGCACATGACAACAAGACTCTGATGGTATTTATTTTTGCAACAGGCGAAAAAGTTTCTTGGTAATCTACTCTATAAGTCTGAGAGTAACTTTTTGCTACCAGTCTGACTTTATACCTCTCAATTAATTCATCTGCTATATGTTTTACAGTGAATACAAATTTACATCCAACTGTTTCTTTCCCGATGAAGAAGCGACGAACTCTCAAGTTTTATTTTTTACTAAGGCTTTCATCTCTTCCATCATTGCTTCCTTCCATTGTTTATCACGAACTGCTTCCTGCCAATCATGTGGAATAGACATAAAAGACATAGACGATACAAATGCTCTATAGGAAGGAGACAATGAGTCATAAGAAACAAACTTGGAAATGGGATGTTTAGTACATGCTCGTACTCCTTTTCAGATAGATATAGGAATATCAATATCATTAGTTATAGGCTCAGTATTAGGATTTATTGGAGTTAAATAAGACTCACCACGTGTTTCCAGGAACTGATTGCAGAGTTGATGTTGGATCAGGTACAACAATTGTGATGGCATTATTCTTGGCCCTACAATTGTATGTTTTTAAATCTGGTCTATCCAGTCTCCCTTTCTTCTATTCTGTTTTTTCCTAATTCTGTTCAAGACTCATAATCTATAAATGAGTAGGTACTAGTGCTTCCTCTTCCACCTTATACTCCCCCTGAAGAGGAGCATGGGGTGAAGGAAAATACGGCTCAGATTCCCTAAAAGTAACATACATGCTTACAAAATACTTTCTAGAAGGAGGGTGATAACACCTATAACCTTTTTGAATGTCAGAGTATCCTACAAATATATACTTTATAGCTTGAGTATCCAACTCATTGTCAGTCTTGTAATGTACAAAACACATACAACCAAATACTTTAGGTGAAATAGTATATGAATTACTCCCTTCTAAGACTTCTAAAAGGCTTTTGAAGTTGAGACTCTTAAGAGGCATCCTTTTAATAAGGTATGTTGCAGTAAGGACTGCATCACCCCAATAAATCTTAGGAACATTCATAGCAAATATAAGAGACCTGGTAGCCTCTAACAAATGCCTATTTTTTCACTCAGAAACTCCATTTTGAGAACTAGTGTTTACACAGCTAGTTTGATATATAATACCCTTAGAATTTAGGTATGCACGAAATATACCATGCATATATTACGAAATATACCATTCATATATTTTGTACCATTGTCAGATCTTAAAATTTTTACCTTAGCATCAAATTGGGTGATAATTATAGCATGAAAAGATTTAAAACAAAAGAATACTTCATCTTTAGTTTCCATTAAGTACACTCAAGTTAGTCTAGTGCAACAATTAATAAAAGTAACAAACCATCTATTAACTGACAATGAAATAGTAGAAGTAGGACCCCGAACATTTAAATGAATTGTCATAAAGGGAATTAAACTTTTATTATTACCAAAAGAATAAGAATGTCTAGTGTGTTTAGCAAATTCACACACATCACAAAATAAAGTATCCAACTGGCAATTTTCAAATAAACTAGGATAAAGTCTTTAAATAACAGAAAAAGAAGGGTGGCTTAATCTCATATGCCACTATTTTATTTCCTGATGAGCAGCAGTTCTAGAATCTACTAATAAGGCTTTGGATATAAAGGGACCCAAAGAATCCTCAAGAATATATAAGCCATCACGTAGTCTACCAAATCCAATCGTTTTTCCTGTGGTCAGATCCTGTAAAATGCAATGAGTAGGATAAAACTCAATTTTGCAGTTAACAACATTTGTAATGGCATTGACAGATAAGAGATTAACAGGAAAAGAATGAACATGGAGAACAGAGGCTAAATTAATTGTAAGAGTAGACTTAAGAGAACCTGTTCCAAAAATAGAAGCTAAGGAGTCATCAGCTATACGAACAGTATATTTGCTAAAACAAAGTGAATAGGTTAAAAAATGTTTTGAAGAGTCTACCATATGTTTATTTGCTCCTAACAGTATATTTGCTAGAACAAGGTGAATAGGTTAAAAAATGTTTTGAAGAGTCTACCATATGTTTATTTGCTCCTAAGTCTATAACCCATGAATCATCAAGTATGGCAAGAAAAAAAGCACCTGATTTCACAAAATTGGAAGACACAACTGAAGGACTAGAATCCAGCTTCGATAAGAAATGCCTAAAAGTTTGTACTTCATCATTAAAGAGACCTTCAGTTGTAGAGGTCCCATTAGATGAATTAGTAACATCAACATAATGTGCCTAGGATATGGTAGAATTTTGTTGCTCCTGACGTGCCTGAGGTATGGTAGAATTATGTTGCCTTCCTCCACGACCTCTAGTAAGAGTCCATGGAGTTTCAAACAACTTTCTCTTGTGTGTCTAGGTTTACCACAGTAGTCACACAATATGTAGTCTTTATCTGATGACCCTGAAGTATTCACCAGTAGTCCAGCTTTCTCTACTGACACTATATGTACCATGGCAGTCCGACGACTTTCTTCCTATTGTACATAAGAGCAAGTCTGTCTGAGAGACAAAAAATGATCCCTACCAAGAACTTGAACCCGAATTTGATCGAATTCCATGTTCAACCCTGCAAGGAAATCATAGATATGATCCTTTTCTACTAGTTTTTTATATTTCACTATATCGTCAAGACATGTGGCTTCAAAGTTTTGGTAATAATCAAGTTCCTGCTATAAACTACTCAACTCAGCAAAGTATTGAGCAATAGTTATCCCACTTTGCTTGGTTGCCCAAACCTTATTGCATATCTTATAGATTTGGGCATCATTACCCACTTGTGAATACATTTGGACTGCAACTATCACGACCCGCTCTCGTGAGCCGCAATGGTCCTAGGGCGCGGGAGATGCCAATGGCAACCGGCACCCGTAAAACCCCACTATCACTTGCACAATATATATATATACATCACAGCGGAAATAAAAACTATCCATCATATTACAGCGGAAATCCATCGTCAATCACATACAGCATATATATATATATATCCAATCACACACATAACACTATTCATTCTGAAAATACCATCTCATATATCATCATAAACATATATATATCTGTTCATGTCCTAGATAACCCATACATACCCCCATGGAGCAGCTAGATATGAACATCAAAATACAGAGTACAAAAATATATACATCAGTAATGCTGGCAGAAATTCCTGAATGACAGACGACAAGATTCTGCAATCTACTCATCTCCTGAAATAAGTAAACAATGAGAGGGTGAGTACATAAGATACTAAGTGAATCTATATGCATCGCCAATAAAAGTGAGGTTAACAGAAGAACCAATGATATCAAAAGCTCAGTATAACCAATTTACAAAAGCATTTATAGTAAATGATAGAATAGATCAATAAGGATATCAAAGGTTCGATACCATAGAGAAAAACAAATAAAGGGCTGGATTGTATAAAATTATACAATCTGCACTATATGCGAACTATATGCGCACATACAATCTCCTGTAGCAATATCTGTATCATAAAATGGATCAGATCTTATGGCCAGGTCCATAACCCTTTTCCTAGCTAGGGTATCAGTAATACAATGTGCACAAGGTCAACAGTATTTTTCCACTACCCTGTCGAATCGGTAGCTCTGTTATATCATAATAAGGTCAACATAAGAAGAAAACTTATCAATGGACACCATTAGACCACAATGGTATTGTCACGACCCGCTTTCGCGAGCCACAACGGTCCTAGGGCGCGGGAGATGCCGTGACGACCGACACCCGTAGAACCTATCAATCTCATCAATATCTCATACATCGCAGCAGAAACATACATACCCAATTCTATAACAATATTGCAGCGGAAACATACATCTTACTCATCATCAATCACATACACTATACATTCTTTTGGTCTATCATCTATTCTATAACTTTCTGAAATTAACATATTTATATCATTAATATTCTCCAATATTCTCATACATACATGTTCATACTCATACTATACCATACAAAACCCATGGAGCAGCTAAGATACGATCATACAAAATAATACAGTGTTCATAATATAATTACACTGTCTAAAGACTGCAGAATCCACGGGGAGTCAAATGTGGTGGAAATCTGCCTCCTACTCTGCACTGAGAGGGCAAACAGTGAAAGGGTGAGTATATATGATATTCAGTGAATCTAATATGCATCGACAATTAATAGATACAGGAATATCAATAAGCAGTAAGCAGATGAAACAAATGGGTCAATCTGCTCCGAATCTCTGTACATATAGAATATGACTGTAAGTAAACAATCATATCAATAGAATCAATAACACATGATCAAGATGGAAATGACATAGCAATGAAACACATATCACATGGAAAAGATGAAAGTGACAGATATAGATCCATGAAACTCGTAGAAATGTGCCAAGCACAAATCGCTATATATATATATATATATGTATAAACATAAGACTGTACATGTCTTATGACTATGACATCCCTTCCTAGTATAGGATATCAAATCAATACAATGTGCACAAGGTCGACAGTATGTACTTACTACCCTGTTTACTGTCGAAACGACAGCTCTGTCAAATCACCTCGGAGTCCATAAAAACAATACACATCAATAGATACTATTTCAAAACAATGACATCGGCAATATCAGTAACTCATCAGAAATCAATTGGATGAGTATGCAGTCAATAAAACATCAATATATGAAGCAATTAACAATGATATTACGATTAGCAATTAACATTGGATTGAATCAAAAATTGGACAAATCAATTCAAGGAGTTGGTTCAATTGGCATGCCATTGTCGCTGGCGACTATGGCATTCAAACGATAAGTCTATGGATGAATTCAATGGTAGGCCTATGAAGGTGAACTAGGCATTATTCAATGGTCATTTTGGCAAGGTTTTGGGGCAACATTGAAATTGCCCTAGTTTCTAACAAGAAGTTCACAATGTAGGTTATTCAATAAGCATTTGGTTTCCAACAATAAACAACATATAGAAAGATCAAAAAGGCATAGGAAACCAAAAGAAAAACATGACAAAAATCAAAGCAAAACTTGGCAAATATGGTTCGGCCATAACATGGCTTCCAAGAGTGATTTTCATATTTCAATTCAAACACATTTGGCATGACAAATGAGACATATTAAACTCACCTAACCCTCCAATTAGCCTTTGCACAAATCAATTTCACCAATTCAATCGAAATGCCCAAATTAGGCTACTTTGAATTTCACTTTTGTCAAATCTCCAAATCTACATCAAATAAACTATCAATTACTTATCAATTCATATCCAATTAGATAATTCTAACATTAATTAACAAAACCTAACACTAATTCAACAAGTCATCCCTTACAACTTCAAATCAACCATCCATTTTAGGGATTTCATAAATTTTGAATAAATTAGTGTAAATTAATACTAAACCCATTCAATTGAACCTTAACAACACTCAAATAATCAGTTAAACTAAACAAATAAACTCCTTACCTCAAAACCCCCAAATGGCTGAAATCTTCTCTTCACTATTCCTTGAAATCTTTAGCTCCTCTCTCCAATTTGATGATGCAAATAAAGTGAGCTAAATTAGAACTTAAGATTTCTATGAGTTTTCCTTAGAAATTTGAGGAAGAAACCAAGAAATCTGAAGAAGAAAAATGAAAACAGTGTTTCGGTCTTCACTGAAGAAAAGAAGAACAAAGAAAAGAAAAGAAGAAAAAAAAGAAGTCTGCCGTGGAAAATAATATCAGTTATTGCCTCTTTAAATAACCTACTGCCTTGGTAAAAATTTCCACTTAGCCAAATTTTCCACTTCGTCAGTCCCAGCTCGCCATTGCCAGTCCGCACATGTCAGCTCGTCATTGCCAGTTCGCACATGCCAGCTCGCATTGCCACTTAGCAATTGCCGACTCGCTATTGCCACTTCGCAATTGTCGGCTCGCATTGCCACTTCGCAAATGTCGGCTCGCATTGCCACTTCGCAAATGTCAGTTCGCATTGCCACTTTCCATCTGCCGGCTCACAATGCCACTTCGCATTACCGGCCTGTCATTACCACTTTGCATACTCGCAATACCTCCTCGCATATATCAGCTCGCAAATGCCACTTCGCCACTTCGCCATTGTTGGCTCGCATTGCCAGTTCGCAAATCCCACTTCGCATTTCCAGGTCGCCTTTTCTCAGCTCGCATTTCCACTTCGCATTTCCTCTTCGCCTTTTCTCAGCTCGCATTTCCACTTCGCATTTCCTCTTCGCATTTTCCAGTTCGCATATGCCGGCTCAAGATTTCCAAATTTTGCCAAGCTGAAACCCCTTCCTCGTCGACTCATACTAAATCCATTCGAGAATTGAGCTACAGATAACCAGCTCCTTAACTCTTTTATCACTTAAAATTTATACTTAAAGATTCAACATATTAAAATCCAAATTCAGAAAAAGTTCTTATTTTTGCTCTTAACTAAATTTCTAAAATTTTCATTGGTCATTCCGGTAATTTAAATCCATATACTGAGAAATTTTATTTATTTCCCAAAAAATATGTTATGCATTTATTGGGTGTTACAGGTATCCTCAATTTCAACAAACTCAATATCAATCAATCAATAGTAATTAAGTAGCAATAGCTCATTATAATCAATTAATGAGCCTAAAATCAATAAGACATCAATAATAATCAATGAAACGATGACCAAATGTCTAACAACTAAAAATAGGAACAAACATATTTTGGTTATTTGCGACCAAAAAGTTAACGCAATTGGCATGCCATTATCGCTGGCAACGGTATCATTCAAATGGTTGGCTTACGGAAATTTCGGCATGATTTTGATGCAATTTCGACATTGCCCCGAATATCAACAAACATGCACATGAAAAGCAATTTATAGATAACAGCCATAATTCAAAAATCTTCATCAAAAGCATCAAATAAGCCAAGAAAACACAAGGCAAAAGTATGAACAAAAACAAGGCAAAAAGGCACAATTAGGGTTCAGCCAATAACCCTTTTTCACAATTGGTTTCCAAATTTTAATTTATCAATTTGGGCAAGTAAATTGATGCATAGTAGACTCACCTAAACCTCCAAATCACCAAAAGCAATGAAATTGCTAGCCAATCCCTCAATCTCTCCGATTAGGCCAATTTCGACGATTTTTCCCGAACGAGTTTTCTACAACGAAACGAACGTCAATTAAATATCGATTAATACCTAATTGACTTATTCTAAAACCAATTTACCTATCCTAATCCATATACTCAAAATCAAAAGTCACAACTTCAATTTTAGGGTTAGAAATTGGGGAAAATTGTTTAGTGCATCAATTGATGCAATTAAACCATTTACCCATACCTTTTATCATCAATTTAACCTATTTAAACCAAAAAATCAAACAAACAAATCATTTACCTCAAAACCCTAGTTTGGCCGAAATTTGCTCCACTTTGTTCTTCAAATTTTTTTTATTTTCTATGGTTATTTTTGGTTGTTTATAGTTTGTATGGTTTTAATTTAGGATTTCTATCAATTTCTCTTCACAAACTTTAAAGGAAAAATCAATGGAAAGGAAGGAAATGGTCACGGCAAAGAAAGGAGAAGAAATCATAATTTTGAGCAAAAATTTCACTAGGTGTCCTTTATATAGTAAGACAAAATAAGAAAATTACGCTTTAATCCTCTAATTTTCCGAAATTTGCTTTTAGTCATTTTTCGCTCAGTAAATTATTCCGACAATTCCATTGGGAATTAGAACTCAAAGTGAATGTTTAAACATTATATTTTAATTAATATTATTTAATAAAAATAGTTTCAGAGTCGTTCTGAAACTCAACTGTCAAATTTCACTATTCATCGAAAGTACTCTTTTGCTCGTTTTGTCAGTGTTCTTTATTATTTTCTCATTTTTCTTTTTATTGTATTCACGCATAAATATACCTTATCATTAACCCTCAAACCAATTTCAAAAATTCATCCGTCGACCATTCCGCTATTTTTACAGCAGCGATATCAGTACCAACGATTTCCGAAAAAATTTCTCGTTTTCGCTCTAACTGATTTTCTAAAATTATTATTGGTCATTTCGATGATTTTAATATATATACTGAGAATTTTATTCACTAAAACATGTTATACATTTTTAGGGTATTACAGCAACATTCCAAATTTTCGATGCAAAATCAAAGAAAAGATAACGTTTGGTAATTTGGGATTGCATAGAACTAATAAGCCATGACATGACCAAAGAATTTTGTGTCCCATTGTTGGCTGGATGATTGGGATACTTCTAATTTTGATTTTTTACCATTAAGATAACTTTGTAGACCCCTAGCTTGGATAAACAAGCTACATGATCTAAACCAAGCTAAGTAATTGGTTTCATCTAAATTTACAAGGTTGATTTGTAGAGATAGGTTCTCACTCATTTTTATGGTTTTGCCGTCAACCATTTTAAACAACACTGATTTTATGACCTAAACCACTTAGAATAAAAATCGAAAGCCCACAATTAACACAACACTAACAAATAGATTAGGAAGCCAAAATATAACCACACAGATTCATGAAGAAACCCAAACAGTCACCCAATACCGATTAACAAGGCATTAGAGAAAAAATCAACCCCAGGCAAGAAAAAGTAACAGAAACCCTAGATCAGATAATCAGGAAACCAACCTCTAATTATAAGCTTAAAAACCCAGCAAAAGACGAAATCGAAAATCGCCAGAAATCGACCCTCTGGTAGAAACAGAAGCAAGAAAGAAGCTAACCCAAAAATCGAAAGGTGGAAATCGGCAAAACCAAACACCTAGCCGGAGTCGCAACCCTCAGGCGAGCACGTCTAAGGAAATCCGGCATAAAAAAAAGTCACCGAAAAGGGGTATACTCACCGGCGCGTGAATCGGAGGTGGAGGTGTAAAGCTTCGAGTGAGATCTCCGGCGAAGATTTGCAGCGTCGCTCCTCCAGGTAATCACCGAACGGCAACTAGAAGTTGTCTGAGTAGGACGTTGGCGAAAAAAAGGCACACCCACAAGCCCTTAACTTGAACTGACAGTTTCTGTTTTTCTCCACCGAAAAACACATGCTTGCCGAAGAAGATAATCAGAAAATCAGGCCCCTTGAGATGGTGGTTCTGATACCATGTTGAGAATAGAGAAAATTGCTTTATGTTTCATTGATGTGTTAAACTCTTCTTACATGAATTACATTTATACACAAACTATAATCTATACTAGGAAAGAAATTAACAAGGAAATAATACACAATCACTAAAGTCTCTCCTAATATTATGCTAAAATATTTACAAGTCAACACAATGTAAGAAGCAAAATGTAGTCCCTCAATCCAGTGTTGAATCAAAATACAAAGCTATGGCACATTCTGTTTGTGAGGTTGTGGATAAATCAATTGTTAGATGATGTTGGTCTTAAGACCTCCCTGCCTGCTAAAATATAATATGATAACCAAGTTGTTCTCCATATTGCTTTGAATTCCGTATTTCATGAATGAACCAAGCACATTGAGATAGATGTCACTTTGTTCGTGGAAAGTTTTAACATAAAACCATCTCTACTGAATATATCAGAACAGGGAAACAGTTAAGGGACATCATCACAAAAAATTTGAATGGAGCTCGGGTTAACAATATATGTAAAAGCTGGAAATGATTAATATCTATGTTCTGGCTTGAGGGAGAGTCTTAATGTACACATATATAATTAAGGAAATAGAATTAGTAGCTTGATTGTAGGGATTAGGGTTAGGTAAACTTACTTATATAGTTATTCTAATTTGTATATATACATGTGTATCTGAGTTGAATCAATGAGAAAATATCATTTTTCCCATTCAAACTTATACTTTTCTTCATTGACATTGAAATTGATTTGTACTTTTTTTTTCCCCTAAACTTAAATTTAGCTTTAGAATTTTTTACCATATGGCAAGCTGCCACTGATCCAGAATTATAAAATAATTAAAAACTCTTTTCAGGATTTTTCAGTTTTCTAAGTACTTTTTATTAACTCTCTGTGCATTGTATAGCCCATGAAAAGAGAATGTAATGAACTAGGAAGTGCAAGGGAGTAGATGGTTACCTCATATGGGGAATCCCACTCTCCGTCACATTTACGATTCCATCAACTGGAATATGGTGTTCTCATGTAGATCGTTGCCCCCATTATAACTTGAACCAAACAGTTCCATATTGGAGAATTGACAGGTATTTCCTCTACAGGCAACAAATGTCTAGATAAGGAATAACTAAAAACTGTGCACATGAAAGTAAAAAATTGTAAGATGGTGGAAGAAAGAAACTTGATGCAAGCAACTATATTATATTGCAAAGCATGCAGAAAAGACGCTTTGGATTTACTTTCTTAAACTGGAGTACAAAAACCAACTCTTTGCGAGCTTTTCCATGTTCTATCAAGGGTTGAAGAAACTCGAGCCACCCATATTGACAGCTATTAGCACTAATATGCTTGTCAAAACAGCTAACCAAACTATGACTGATCCTGCAATTGACAAGTAGAAATGTGAATAACAAAAGAATAGTTGAACCAACACTAAATATATACATACCTCCAGATCTCTCAGAATTGTTGTTGGTATCTGAGTCATATGAAGGCACTGATTCAGCATTAAGACCACTCGACCCTGCAGCTTGAACTTTGTCCAAAGGTTTGTCGCTGCCTGTATCAGATGCCACAATCCCTAGAAATTCCTCACTCACAATTAAAGCTGCTAGAACACCCATAAACGACTCTTTATCTGATTCATTTGAAGAATCCCATGCACTTGGCTCCAAAGTAGTATTTAATTCATCAGAATCAGACAACTCATCATCTGAAGCATCTGTATCAATGTACTCCACCATAGTCTTGTCATCATCTTCATCCTCAACATATGCTTTATATGTTAGACGAAGAAGTATTTCTCCAGAAGACCCCTTTCTGAACAGTCCCCAACCTCCTTGTAAAGCCACAATC
Organism: Aleurites moluccanus; assembly: GCA_948193065.1. NCBI lineage: Eukaryota > Viridiplantae > Streptophyta > Magnoliopsida > Malpighiales > Euphorbiaceae > Aleurites > Aleurites moluccanus. The sequence continues at coordinate 11,890 of CANXYC011967901.1, read as the reverse complement.
CTGTCTGTTGGTACAGTGTCTTGGAGAGATCCTAAATCAACCTATAGATAACATTGAATTAAGGGATACTATTCATACAAGAGCAATGAAAGAGATTTAACTACAGAAAACTGCCCAACCAGAACTTCCATTTTATATAAAGTAGCAAATGAATGCAAGCAAATTTCAGCAATAAGACCAAATTAACGGAACTGAGGACAGGAAAACTCCCAGCAACCAGCAAATAACAAATAAGATGATAAATATCCAAAGCAAATCTCCAAGCTACAAAAAACATTTGTACTTCTACTAAAAATTTTCGTGAACCTTATATAGAACAGAAAAAAAATAAGAACAGGTACTCCAGGACATTCAACTTGAATTGAATTCAGAAGTAAAACTTATGGTCTAGCAAATATTTTCCAATGCAACTAAATAGGATAATGTTATTCTAGAAACTTGAGATATTGAAAGGATACCTATATTTGCAGTCCTAAAACTTGGTCATTTTTGCAATTAAGTCATAAACATTTTTTTAACCACCTTCAACTTGAATTGAATTCAGAAGTAAAACTTATGGTCTAGCAAATATTTTCCAATGCAACTAAATAGGATAATGTTATTCTAGAAACTTGAGATATTGAAAGGATACCTATATTTGCAGTTCTAAAACTTGGTCATTTTTGCGATTAAGTCCTAGACATTTTTTTTTAACAATCAAATCCCAAAACTTTTTTAAATCACTAACTTTTGTCCAATTTGTTATTCAACTACTCAACTCAACCTTAATCCCAAAATTGATTGGGTCGACTGTATGGATTATTTGTTTCCACTCTAAATGATTTTAGACAATGTCTTCTGATATTTGTATTGTCTCCAAATCATACTGTATTATTTTCTTCCAAACTAATTTAGGTCTACTGCTTCATTTCTTTCTCTTCTCTATCACAATGTGCTCAACATTCTTCTTTTTTATTCAACACTAGAATATATATATATATATATATATATTCATTTCAGTCCTAAAACTTTTAAAAAATTCCTATTGAGTTTTTAATTTTTCACTTCTTTTCTGTTTAAATTTAGTAAGAAAATAACAATAATAACAATCCACACAAATCATATAAAAAGATAAGACATTTCAAATCAACAAATAGTGATCAAAACTTTCCCATTAAATTTTCTTCCCTAAAGAAAAAATCAAATATTTCAAGAATTTTAGAATTTTTTTTTTCTTAAATTATCTTTAAATCTCCAATTTTTGCTTAAATTTTAAGTGTTACAAATTTAATTATTTAATATACAACACAAAATTTAAAGCTAAAATTCATAATATTTAAAGGTTTACAAAAAAAAAAATACTTTCAATTTTTTTTTTTTTTTCAATTTTATCACTAACTTTTTAATTTTTAGTAGTTCTATACATAAACTTTTTAAATTTTTGTAATTCTATTATCGATTCAAATTCAGGTAGAAACAAGTCTAAATTTGCTGACATGGCAAGTCTAAATGTGTTTCTCTTGTGGCACACTTCTTAGAAAAATTAATATAATAGTTCATGTTAACAACAAACAATTTTGGGCTCGGTAACATAATTAACAAAAAAAAAGGGCTTCCCACTTCAAAAAATTCAGGTCTAAATTCCCCTAAAATTAGATAAAAAATAAAAAATAAAAGGAAAAAAGGAACATTAGAATTTAAGGTTTTATTTTATCATTTAAGTCTTATTTTAAAATAACCCAATACAAGAAATCTCAAATTCATAATATGGATTTAAAATCATATGAATTTTGCTTGAAATAATAAATATGGATTTAAAATCCATTAAAATTAAATAATCTAACTTGAAATTTAAGTAAAAATGGGAGACCCAAAGATAATTGGAAAAAAAGAGGTATTTAAATTTTGATTTGTTTCGGAAAAAGGACTTGCAGGATATAATTTATTGTTATTTGTTGAATCTAAATTTCTTATCTTTTTAAAGACTTCAGGAAACTTAAATTTTGACCATGATATTTAGCTCTAGAAGCATATCGAATCTTATTATTTTTTGAAGTATAATTTTGACTTTAACATTATTAAAACATGCAATTTTGACCCTTCTCTTCATTGACTTCCATCCCCGGGCCCACAAGGATTCAAAAGTGATTAGCAAATTACAATTTAACCCCTAAAATTTTTATTTATTTACAACAAAAATGTTTTTTAAAATTAAATATATAAAAAATAAAATAAATTAACAACTAAATAAAAATTAATTATTTTATTTAATTAAAATTAAAATAAATATTATTTTTTAATTTAAAATTACTTTTATTAAATTAAAATAATTAATTTTTATTTAACTATTTACTTTTTTAAAATTAAAATAAATAAAATTACTTTTCAATTATTTAATTTATTTTCTAATTTTATATATTTAAAAATTATTTTTATATATATAATAAAAAAATATTTTTTATTAAATTAAAATAATTAAAATAAATATATATATATATATATATATATATATATATATACGAAACACTTTTAATTATTTTACTAAAATTTAATTGAAAAAAGTAGATGAATGACCAAGTTCATTGACAAAATTAAAATACAAAAACTAACTGCGCTTCTTTTTTTTAAACTCTCATCCCTAAATATCGTCTCTTCTTTTTTATATATATATATATTTTTTCTTATTTTCCTATTTAATTAAAATTAGAATATTAAAAAATATATATAAATAATTTTATGTATAATATTCATACATTATATTTTTATTTATTTATTTTATATATATTTTAATTTAAAATCAAAATAAATAATATTACATTATTTATTTAAAATAATAACTTTTTATTTAATTTATTTTCTTATTTTTTATATATTTGATTAAAAAATATTTTTTGATTATTAAAAAAAATTATTTTATTTTGTTAAATATGCAAAAAATAATTTTATTTAATCAAATATAAAAAAAATAAGAAAATAAATTACTTTTAAAAATTAATTATTTAATTAAATAAAAAGTAATTTATATTAATTTTAAATTAAAATATGCAAAAAATAAATAAATAAAATTGTGTATGAATATTTTATACATAAAATTATTCGTATATATTTTAAAATATTCTAATTTTAATTATTAAATGAAAAGCAAAAAAAAAAATAAAAATAAAAAGATAAGTTGACGATATTATAGAGATGATAGTATTTAAAGAAAGAAGTGCAGTTAGTTCTTATATTTTGATTCTGTCAATAAATCTGATCATTTTATTTACTTTTTATTTTTTATTAAATTTTGATAAAATAACTAAAAGTACCTCGTACATATATAAAATAAGAGAAAAATAATTTATTTTTAATTATTTTAATTTTAATGAAATAAAAAACGAATTTTTTTATTAAATACATAAAAATAATTTTCAAATTTTTAAAAATAAGAAAATAAATTAAATAATTAAAAAATAATTTTATTTATTTTAATTTTTGAAAAGTAAATAATTAAATAAAAATTAAATATTTTAAATTAATAAAAAGAAATTTTAAATTAAAAATAATATTTATTTTAATTTTAATTAAATAAAATAATTAATTTTTATTTAGTTATTAATTTATTTTATTTTTTATATATTTAATTTAAAAAAATATTTCTTTTAAATAAATAAAATTTTAAAGACTAAATTATAATTTACGAATTACTTTTTAATCCACGTGGGGCTCAGGGACGGAAGTCAACGGAGAGTAGGATCGGAATTACAGGTTTTAATAACGTTAGGATTAAAATTATACCTCGAAAAACATTAAAAGTCGATGTGCTACTAGGACTAAATATTTGTGTCAAAATTTTTCCTTATCCCATTAGTAAAAATTTCAGCTATTTGTACTTTGGATTTGTTAGGCAAATGAACCATAGTTGTAATGCCAAAGAAATTCAAAGTGCAAAGCATATAAACTATTATTTCCCTTTTCATTACAACCAAATCTCAAACCCAACAAGTAATTGTAGATCTCAACCACTCTTAACATTTTCCATTCAATTATAGTTCTTTTTTTTCACACAAACCCTATTTTTCTGCATATATTCCCAACATTAGACAAGTTAATGAAGTTTTAGTTTCTTGTGTTGCCATAGCACTACCAACGGTTTAAGATCAATCTTACAAAGAAACTGAGTGGTTGAGCTAGGAGAGCACAAACATAGACCAGACAAAACCCAAAACAAATAACATGCAACTACAACCCAGTCAAGTAGCCAAAGTTGGGCTCCATTAGGATAATTCCTCCTTAATCAATTTTATGTGAAAAAAAAAGTCTTTTTTCCATTCCTATATAATGAGCTTTAGCCTTTTCCATGGGCCCTCGAACAACTGAAACATTTATTGGGAAACAGCAGATTATATTTGGAGTCCATGAAGAGACATTTTGCCATTCTAAATTTATCCCCCATTTTCTTTTTGGGCAAGGTCATGATCATCTCCGATAAATTAAAAGACAGCGAAACTTTAAGTAAAAAGTATGGCATGCTAGTTGCATAAGCAGATAATACTAAACAAAATAGTTGGTTATGCAACTTAAGTTGATATAGCTGAATGGAAAAAAAAGTTTCATATAGTTAATCTTCGTTCATCTATGAGTGTGCACATTTCAGCTTCATCCAGATTTTAAAGGAAACTCAAACCAAACCCATGATCATCAGTTTTAGGAGTAGACATTAAAAGTGAAAATAAGCATCCTTCCAATAAGGAGAACCAAACCACCAAAAATTTTAGTTTAATGGAATTTCATTTGTTAATTTGGAATATATGAAAAAGACAAACGGAAGAACTCTAGTAAATTCTTTAAAATAAAGAAGAAAAATAAATTGTTCCATCATGTAAGATGAAGTTAGAGTAGGGATGTGTTGGGAAAAGTATCCCACATCGAATAATGATAAAATAAATAAATGACTTATAAGTGAGTGCGTGAGTGTTGGACTTAGCACAAGCCAATTGGTTTTGTGCAAATGGATTCCAACACTTACCCATTTATAAGTCCACTTATGTACGGGCCCATGGACTTTAATATGGTATCAGAACTTCATACCCAAACGGGTTAGATCTTGAGATCCATGTTCGAGCCCCATTGTAGTTGTTGGACTGATGATGATGCCAGTCCAGACCGAAACTGAAGAAGAGATATCAGCCGGTCCATTTATGAGCAAATGTCAACTGACTTGTTGATGTTAGGCCATGAACCAAAACCCGGTTGCACTTGAGGGGGGGTGTTGGGAAAAGCATCCCACATCGAATAATGATAAAATAAATAAAGGACTTATAAGTGAGTGAGTGTTGGACTTAACACAAGCCAATTGGTTTTGTGCAAATGGGTTCCAACACTTACCCATTTATAAATCCACTTATGTATGGGCCCATGAACTTTAATAAAATGTAAATCAATTAAGCTACTTGTGAACTACTCGAGCTCAGCTCCTACTCGAGCTCAGCTCATAAAATACTCGTAACTGAGCTCGAGTAGTTTGAGTAACGAGTCGAGTCTAGTTCGAGTATTATAATATTTGACTCAAGTGGCTCACCAACCTAATCAAGTATTGATATTTTATATAATTTTAAATGTATTTTATAATATATATAATATTTACTAATTCGAGATAGAGCTCGAGTTTATTCGAGGTTTTTCCAGCTTCATTTTGATATTAATAAATTATTTTTTTTAATAACAGTCAAGCCTAATCTAGTCAAGTTCAAGTATTTAGAGTATAGTTTGACCAAACTCGAGCTTCAAAATGAAATCCCAATTGAGCTCGAGCTGGTTTCGTGCCTCTGTCACATATTATAGGAAAAAAAAAAGCACTTAAATTTTCAATAGTTAGTATTGACTATGTTTAGCAGTTAATTGACTCTGTTAGAAGTTGATTGACTCTGTTAGAAGTTGCTAGAATAAATAACACAGCTGAATGATAGTTATAATATAGTTGGAAGTAGTTATAAGGGGTTAGAAGTATATACGGGAATCTAGGTGGTAGTTACAAGCTGTTACAACAGCTAAGATAGTACAACTGTACTATACAACTGTATAAAAGGATGGATTTGATAGCCCTATCATTCATACTACTATTCAATAAAGAATTACTGTTTTCTCTCTAAATTTTCTCTTCTCTCTCTACTATTTTCTCTTCCTATTCTCTATTTATTCTGCAATTCCTTCTATTCACTCTGTTTCTTCTATCTAAAACCCTAAATTCCCAAATAATAAACTGTTAGGGCTTAAGCAACCCTAACATTTGGTATCAGAGCAGCTACGTGAGGGGAAAGTAGTCTAAATTGACTCTCTAAAAGTTGTATCACCATGACTAAGTCCAATGCAAGTAATGAAGGAGTGAGAATGGCTGAATTGGAGGAATACTTTTGAATGTTGCAAGAGGCTACCTTGAAGAATATGACAGAGCTTAAAGAATTTAAAGATGAAGTGAGGATGAACAATCATAAAAGCAATGAAATGTTTGAAGAATTAAGAGGGTTTATGAGCAGATTAGCCTGGAAAAAAAGAAAATAAGTAACCAGTAGCAGAATAGCAATCAATGAAGAAAGGGGCTTGCTTCAAAACCTTCCTGGAGACTGGATGGGTAACACAAGCTCATTTGCATTCCAAAAACATGCAGAACATTCAGATTCAAGAATGGCAAATACTGCCACTGGAGGTAAAAAAAATTTATGTCCAAAGGTCAAATTAGTAGCATTTAAGAGGGAAGAACCAAGAACCTGGTTAAAGAAGTGTGTCAAGTATTTTGACATATACTAGGTTCTTGAGGAACAAAGAATAGGGTTAGCTATTTTGTATGTGGTTAATAAGGCTGATGCATGGTTTCAAAATTGGAATAGGGGAGAGATCAAAACTTGGGAAGAATTTGAGAGGGCTGTGTGTGACAGATTTGGGGATTGTTACAGAATATACAAATTTGTATATATTATTAGGCTTAATTAGGGGGCTTGATTAGAGGGATTAGTAATTAGCTACTTTCCATATATATCACTCTTAGGCTGTATATATTTGTGTAGCTTTGCACAAATTGATATATCAATAAAATACATATTCTCTAAACGTTACATGGTATCAGAGCAATAGGGTTCTTAAGGTTTTAATTTTTTTTTTTCTGGAGTAAACTTCAGCAGCAGTGTTGGTGTTCAGCCCAAGACGGCTGTTTGCTTTGGTCATTATCTGGAGAGACCATTTTGTGCCACCGCCCACACCAGGTGAAGCGCCAGCTGTCGGCGAGCCAACCTTTGGGCGAGCAACACGTGTCCCCCACGCTCCGCCACAGCAGTTCCCCTGTTCTTCACGCGCCAGCGCGTGACGTCGTCTCCGGCCACATCTGCTGCCCTGGTTCATTTTCCAACGCCGATTTGTTGATTCCGGCTCCTGGGTATCTCTGGTTGCTGGCATAATTGCCTCCACAAGAAAGACTTTCTATTTTTTTTTTCTTTTCTGTGCAATTTTTCCACTACTGTTTTTTGCTGTTACTGTTTGGAAATACCGATTTTGCACTTATTCTCTATTTGGGTTCGGTTTTGTTTGGATTGGTATTTTGTGAGATTATTTTGGTGGTGTGTTTGGAGGTTATAGTTCGGAAGTTGTCCTGCTGTATTTGAGTTGTTGTTTGGGAGTTTTCTTGCTATGTTTGGGTTACTGTTTGGAGGTTAACTTTCTTTTTGGCTGTTTGGATTATTATTTTGCTACATTTGGAAAAATTTTGTCACAGCATTTGAGTTTATTTTTCTCTTGTGGATTTAAAATGTTGGAAAATAAATCTATTAATATGATTCCCGTGATGACTAAAATCACGGTTGTTAAACTTCAAGGTGATGGAAAGAATTTTTTAGATTGGAGCAAGTTAATTCGTTTGTATTTAAGAAGTATTGGGAAAGGTGGTCATCTCACTTGTGATCCACGTAAAATGATGAAGTGCAGTTGCAAGAAGATTGATATGATCCTAAGTAGGGTCCTGTGTTTGATCAATCTTATCCAATTAATTTTAGTATAATATATTTATTGGTTGTATAAATATATTAAAAGTAAGTGTACTAGAGAGTTTTAGGTCTGTTTTGTATTATGTTACAACACAAAACGAATTTACATCTTTTAATTACTTAATTAAAGAGTTTTAGGCCTATTTTATGTTAGGTTAAAAGCCAAAATGAATTTCCTTAAAAGGCCCTCATTTAGGAAGCTAAATCTAGGGTTTTCATAGAAGCTAAGTCTATATAAATACTTAGTTATCTCTTGTAATAGAAAAAGACTTGTATTAGAAAAAGAATTCAGATTTATGATTAAAAACTTGTGAGATTTTTCTCTCAATTTTAGTTCTTGCTAGAATCATTTGAACTTATCAAAACTAATCCCTTTGTGGCGTTCATCAATTATACTAAGGTTTTCCAACACAAGTTGGCATTGGGTTAAGGTTATACTAAGATTTTCTAACACAAGTTGCTATTGAATCAAGATTTCTTGTTTCAAATCTCATTTAGTTTTCCAAAGGGTCGCATACCATACATAAAGGTGTTGAATCTCAAAATAAGTCGTTTGGAATTCACATCAGTTTAGTATCAGAGCAAACCTAAAGATGAGATTAAGAGTGGTGAGGTAAAAAGCATAATAATCTAGCCCATCAATGTCACTTATGAATCGGATTGGGTGGATGAAACAATTGAAAAAGAAAATAAGACTTAATCAATAGAAATTGTTATAAAGAAATTTCAGCAATTGAAACTCATCAAGATATCTTGGAAGGAGAAGAAAATGATGGAACAAAGGAAAATGATTTAGTTCTCCACAATAATGCGGAATTTGTGAATATTTTTGTAGTGAATTTTGTTTTGCCTAATGATTTCTTTGATGTTACTCTAACAAATTTCCAGATTTTCCAAACTCTTAATTTGCTAATCTTCATCAAGAAGGAAAGTTTGCAAACTTGTGTGATATTCTAATTACTTCAGTTCTTCAAAGTTAGATGACGAGTTTTCTCCAACAAAGGAATAATGACATTTACAAGAGAAGCTTCATAGGAAGAATGACATTTACAAGAAAAATTTCATATTTCAATGATACTATGGCACATGATTCAAGAATGAATCATTTTTCAAGAAAGGGAGAATGATATTATCCTAAATTGGGTCTTGTATACATCAAGTTTTTATCAATCTTATCCAATTAGTTTTAATATAATATATTTATGGGTTGTATAATTATATTAAAATTAAGTGCATTAATGAGTTTTGGGTTTGTTTTGTATTAGCTTATAATCCAAAATGAATTTAAGTTTTATTTTTATCTTATTTAGAAGTTTATCCTTATCTAGAAAGTTTATCCTGGTTTAGGAAGTTTATTCTTAACTAGGAAACTTAAATTAGGATTTTCATATAGCTAAATCACTATAAATACTTAGGTAAACCAATGTATTCTTTAACTTCAAATTTTGATTAAGATAAACTTTGTGAGAAATTCTCTTAATTTTGATTCTTACTAAGAATCATTTGAACTTTATCAAAGCTAGTCACTTTGTGATGTTCATCATTATACCAAGGTTCTTGACACAGGTTTGTCAATGAGTAGAGGTTTTCTTGTTCAAATATGATTTTGCTTTCCAAGAGGTCGCATACCATGCATAAAGGCTTTGGGTCTCAAAGCAAGTCAGTTGGGGTTCACATCAGTTAGACTCTTCCAAAATAAAAATTAAAAAAAAAAATTCCTTTACTTAATTTAACCAGCTTATTTATTTAGAAGAAAAAGTACAAAAGAAGTTCAATACAACTCTGTGAATTAAATTTATGTTTGCATCTTCAGTCACTCAATTCTCAAGTTAACTTCATTCAAAATCAAACAATACAAGACAATGCAAATCATATGGAAGAAAGACCCTCATTTCCTTAAGGGAAAAAATTCACAAACAAGTACCTATTCAGATAAGCCAATCCATAAAAGACAAAAGAATGGTGGGCTGCTAGGCTTGGATGGTTGGTGAACAGTTGTTTATTATCTTAAAATATGAAATGAGACAGTGAAGGCAGAAGGCAAACGGTGTTTGGCAACTGGCTGTCATGAGAAAAATGAAACTGCAAAGTTCGGCACTATACCGAGTTTGCATGAGTAGCTTGTCATAGTTATTATGGGTGTAGGATAATTTATTGTTCAGCTAATTGAATAGAGACATGCAGCAAAAATTTAATATTCTCAAAATCAAGTTACCTTAGGATTAGCTTAATGGTTCACTTCAGCTATCCAAGTTCTATCAGGGATTCAACAGACCAAACCAGTTTTAAAATAAACAAGAAAAATCAGAACCATAGAAGTTGGTTTGGTTCTGTTCATGATTTACTTGCATTGTTGGACTACCTTAGTTCTTGTCATAAAGTTTAGTAAAAGCTGTCTACTGTGGTATTAGTGCCAGTGAAACTTTTTCATGGACTGGATTGAGTACCATCCAAATGGGACTTTCTCAAGGGTATACAATAGTTATTGTCATAAAGCTTTGTAAAATAGAGTTGTCTACGGTCGTATTACTGCCCAAATGTCTATATTTGACATAACTTCAGTGTACAAGCAATCCATAAAAAATGCCAAGTTAACTTATGTCTGATGCAGAAAAAAAAAAACTCTATATAATGTTAACCATTCATGTAAGACAGAAACTAAAATTGTCAAATCTGTAAAGGAGAACTCCTGTAATTTCCAGAAAAATCTGCTTTATGAATAAGATATGTACCTCTCCAGTACCAATAGTCAAATCTGTAAATCCAAGGGAGTCTTTCACTTGGATGCACAATTTTTGTTTCCTAGGGTTCCCAACAAGCATATGAAAATCCTGCCAGAGTCATAAATACAATTAAATAAGGCAACTTCATACCTTAGGTTAAAATGCATTAATTTGCTTTGTATGCGAACAAAAAACTGTTAAGAAGCTTCACCTGGTTCCAAATTGGCGCACCAGGAGGCCCAATGACAGTGGTTTGACTGTTCTTTTTACTACGTATAGTTTGGTCACCTAAGCTTAGAGTAACATATGGATCTGTTTTACCTGACAAACAGAGAATCAATGAGCATAGCATACGGAAGAGAAAATGAATAGGAGAATAAAGCACATGGAAGACAAGAAGTCTTAGAGAACCAAGAGAACCCATTCACCTATCATCAATGGTCATGAATATTCCATTATGCCATTGATATTGAGTGTCTGGTAGATCTTAAGATGTGCAAAAGGATGACTACATATTATGTACGATGTCATCAATTTACAACATAAAAAAGGTAGGTCAACAACATAAATTGGCGCTTGAACTTTCCATAAAAAGCCTATTGGTACTACAACTTTCAATTGACCCCTTTTTTTTCAATTTCAGTTTGACCTATTGAACACATCAATTTTCAAAATCACACCAATTGAACCCCAACAAGTCAAGGAAAATAGCAGAAAAAACACAGAAGACAACGTATTAAAAATAGCTGACAAATCTTGACTTCACTTTTTGGTGACTTTGATGCCTTTTTTACCCTGGCTTGAACAACTTTTACTTCACCCACCCTCTTTCTACTGCTATTAACACACTTTCTTCCTCTCAATTTACAAACATGGAGGTCTCATGTTACTAGGGATGGCAATGGGGCGGGGCGGAGGCGGGGGAACCATCCCCATCCCCACCCCCGCCTTAGAGGGGAATCCCCATCTCCGTCCCCATTCCCGTTTCACATACAGGGATAATTTAGTCCCCATTTCCATCTCCACAGGGATCACCGTTCCCCGCTTAAATTTTGTATTACTAAATTTATTTATATTTATAAAATTCATAAATAATAGCTAAAAATATGAAAAAATTTATTTAGAAAATATTAATAAATTCAAACACACAAAACATCAACCAAACATAATTAAAAT
>CANXYC011967246.1:0-22350 GCA_948193065.1 Aleurites moluccanus | reverse complement strand
TTTAAATTTTTGGCTGCTCTTGAGTTTGACTCTTACTCTAAGCTTGTGGATAAGGCTAGAGTAATAGAGAATAGAGAGATGGAGGTTAGATTAGAAAGGGAAGAGAAGAAGAAGGCTAAGATTGGAAGTTCCTCCAGGCAGGATAGTGGGGTAAAGAGTATGAATATCTCGTACCAATCAGCTTCTCAGAGCGGATATAGAGGACCATCAGGGAGATTCCAGCAGAGACCGAATCCTTCTAGATTTGACTCTCAGATGAGCTATGGTACAACTAGTTTTGCACCACTTAGGATTTCAAATCCTTCTTGTCCTATGTGTGGTAAGCTTCATAGAGGACTTTGTTTCTTCGGGTTAGGTGCATGTTATGGATGTGGATAGCATGGTCATTTGCTTAAGGATTATCCACAACCTTCTTTTGGAGCTAGACCCCAGTCTTCTCATACTATAGTTTAGATGGTTACGGAGAGGAGTATGGGTCAACAGTTCGATGTTGGCCATGATATTATGGGTAGGACTCTAGAGGCAGCTAGAGGTTCAGGTCAGATTTTTGGATAAGCTACCAGTCAGGCACTTATGGAAAGAGGTAGAGGAAGAGTGTTTGCTCTTACTCAGCAAGAGGCCCAAACTTCTAACACTGTGGTCACAAGTATTCTTCCTATTCAGGCTTTAAATACTAGAGTGTTGTTTGATTCAGGAGCTACGCATTCGTTTGTTTCTTCATGTTTTGCTAAGAAATTGAATGTGCCATGTGAATTGCTTATGAATGTTTTGGTAGTATCGACTCCTTTAGAGGAAGAGATTGAAGTTCATGATTTTTATCCATCTTGTGTGGTTAGCATAAGTGGTAAGAGTTTAGAAATAGATTTGATTGTGTTGCCTGTGTTAGAATTTGATGTGATTTTGGGCATGGATTGGTTGTTCAAGTATTATGCAACTATAGATTGCAATGGGAAGAAGTTAGTCTTCAAGCCACCTTCGGGTGAGGAGTTTAAGTTCCAAGGGGAACAGAGTAAAGCAGCATATAATATGATATTAGCCTTAGGGGCGAAGAGATTGATGAAGAAAGGGTGCTAAGGATATTTGGCTTATGTCCGAGATACTCAAAAAGAAGTAAAAGATTTAGAGCATATTCCTATTATTAGAGAGTTTTCGGATGTATTTCCTGAAAAGTTACCTGGGTTGCCACCAGATAGAGAGATAGAATTTGGTGTTGAGTTGCTATCTGGCACCAATTTGATTTCTATTCCTCCATTTCGTATGGCACCAGTAGAATTGAGAGAGTTAAAGACTCAATTGCAAGATTTGCTTGACAAGGGATTTATCAGACCTAGCAGTTCACCATGGGGGTGCACCAGTACTCTTTATGAAGAAGAAGGATGGTTCTATGAGCTTATGCATAGATTACAGGCAGCTCAACAAATCAACTATCAGGAATAAGTATCCTTTGCCAAGAATAGATGATTTATTTAATCAGTTGCAGGGTGCAAGTCATTTATCCAAGATAGACTTGAGATCAAGTTACCATCAATTAAAGATTCGGAATGAGGATGTGTTAAAGACAGCTTCTGAAGAAGATATGGTCACTATGAGTTTCTAGTATTACCATTTGGATTGACTAATGCACCAGCTGCATTTATGGACTTGATGAACCGGGTCTTCAAACCATTTTTGGACAAGTTTTTCATTGTATTTATTGATGACATTCTTGTGTATTCTAAGAGTGAAGAAGAGCATATAGAGGATCTTAGAATTGTGTTATAGACTTTGAGAAAGCATCAGTTGTTTGCTAAACTTTCAAAGTGTGAGTTTTGTCTTGAGAGTGTGGGCTTTCTAGGACACATAGTGAGCAAGGAATGGCTTAAAGTTGATCCTAGAAAGGTGGATGCAATTCTTAATTGGCATAGACCCACAAATGTTTCAGAAGTTAGAAGTTTCTTGGGTTTGGCAAGCTACTACAGAAGGTTTGTTCAATACTTCTTTAAGATTGCAGTTCCTTTGAGTAAGCTTACCCAGAAACAAGTGAAATTCTTATGGACAGATGTATGTGATAAGAGTTTCCAAAAGTTAAAGACATGTCTCCCTATGGCACCTATCTTAGCTTTGCTGTCTGGTGAAGGAGGTTATATGGTGTATTGTGATGTATCAGGAGTAGGGCTTGATTATGTGCTTATGCAACATGGTAAGGTGATAGCCTATGCTTCTAAGTAGTTGAGGAAGCATGAGGTGAATTATCCAACACATGATCTTGAGATGGCTGCAGTTGTGTTTGCCTTGAAGATATGGAGACATTATATGTATGGAGAGAAGTGTGATATCTTCACAGATCATAAGAGTTTGAAATATATATTTCAGCACAAAGATCTTAACCTTAGGCAAAGAAGATGGGTTGAATTGCTTAAGGATTATGACTTTGAAATATTATATCATCTAGGAAAGGCTAATATAGTGGCAGATGCATTGAGCAGGAAGTCTTTGGGAAGCTTAGCCCATATCCAAGTGAGTAAAAGATCATTAGTGAGGGAAATGCAGAGATTGTGTGATATGGGAATCAGTTTGGATTTGTCGGATTCAGGAGTGCTTTTAGCATATTTCCAAGTCAAGCCGGTTCTCATTGATTAGATTAGAGAAGCTCAAGATAAAGATCCTCAGTTGATGAAGCTAAAGAACAATGTGGGATCAGAGAAGGCTCTAGGATTTGTTGTAACTGATGGCATTTTGAGGCTCAGTGATAGGTTGTGTGTTCTAGCAGTTGATGATTTGAGGGATATGATTCTTAAGGAAGCACATCATGCTAAGTATAATGTGCATCTAGGTACAACGAAGATGTACCATAACATTAAGAATTCTTATTAGTGGGGTGGAATGAAAAAGGATGTGGCTGAATCTGTGGCAAGGTGTTTGACTTGTCAACAAGTAAAGTTTGAGCATCAAAAATCTTCGGGACTACTTCAACAGTTACCTTTGCCATAATGGAAATGGGAGAGAATAACCATGGACTTTGTTATAAGGTTGCCAAAGACTTCAAGTGGGCATGACTCAATATGGGTAGTTGTTGATAGATTGACCAAGTCAGCTCACTTTCTACCAGTCAAGACAACCTACACAGTTTCTCAGTATGCACAAATATATATTGATGAGGTAGTGAGACTTCATGGAATACTAGTTTCCATCATATCCGATAGAGGTACCCAGTTTACTTCAAGGTTTTGGCAGAAATTATAATAGTCTTTGGGCACTCGACTCGATTTCAACACAACTTTTCATCCGCAGGCGGATGGGCAGTCCGAGAGAACTATCCAAACTCTAGAAGATATGCTAAGGATGTGCATTCTGGATTTTGGAGGAAACTGGGATAAACACTTGCCATTGATATAGTTTGCCTACAACAATAGCTGTCACTCAACGATTCAGATGTCTCCCTATGAAGCTTTGTATGTTAGGAGGTGTAGGTCGCTTTTATGTTGGGATCAAGTGGGAGAGAAGCATATTGAAGGACCTGAATTGATTCAGTATACAGCAGAGAAGGTTCCACTCATAAGGGAAAGATTGAAGACAACCTTCAGTTGACAAAAGAGTTATGCAGACCTGAGGAGGAAAGACCTTCAGTTTGTAGTTGGAGATTTAGTATTCTTAAAAGTCTCACCTATGAAAGGAGTCTTAAGGTTTGGCAAAAAAGGCAAGTTATCTCCAAGGTACATTGGACCATTTGAGACTTTGGATAAGGTTGGAAAGGTTTCATATAGACTAGCCTTACCACTGAATTTGGACAGTGTGCATCTAGTTTTCCATGTGTCAATGCTTCGAAGGTATGTGGCAGATTCTTCTCATGTGTTGCAAGCTCAAGCAGTAGACATTTAACAAGACTTGATTGATGAAGAGGTTCCTGTAGCAATTGTTGATAAATTGGTCAAAAAGTTAAGGAACAAAGAGATAGAAATGGTTAAGGTCTTATGGAAAAATCAAGTAATGGAGGAGTGCACATGGGAAAGTGAGCAAGCTATGCGAGCTAGATATCCCTACCTATTTCAAGTGTAAAGTGAATTCTTTAAATTCAAGGACAAATTTATTTAAGGGGGGAAGAATATAATACCTGTTAATTTATTTATTTATTTATGATTGTTTGCTTGAGCAGATTTATATATTTTAATTTTAAGTATGTATGACATTTTTGTGAATTTTGTCTGTGTGAAGAGGTATGCTTCCTCGACCATAACATGTTTAGTTCGCTATTCCTGCAGTAGGTCTGAGTCTGTTTGGTTGCTTTGAGAATGTTAGAGGCTAAGCAATTCAAGTATAAGTATGAAAGAAAATATTACTTTATGTGTTATATAGATTGTGGTAGGACTTCAAGGAGATTGGAGATTGTAGCTCATTATGAGCTGGTTTAGAGTGAGTTGGCGAGGAAGGTTTTTCCAGCTCTGCAGAACAGGTAGTGTGAATTGACCCCTCATTTGCGAGGTGAGATTGGCGAAGTGGCATTTGGCAAAGAGGCATTTGCTGAGATGGCATTTGGCGAAGTGGTATTTGGCGAGATGGCATTTGCCGAAGTGGCATCCTATGAAGTGGAATTCTGCGAAGTGGGATTGGTGAGGTGAAATTGCCTAAGTGGCATTCTGCGAAGTGGGATTGGCGAGGTGAAATTGCCGAAGTAACATTCTGTGAAGTGGAATTCTACGAAGTGGGATTGGCAAAGTGGAGAATTGGCTAAATGGGATTGGCAAAGTGGAAAGTGGCGAAGAGGGAATTAGCGAGGTGGTAGCTTATTTAATGGAGAAGCAGTAGCCATCCTTTTTCACTATAATTTCTTCTCTTTTCTTCTTTCTTCTTCATTTCTTCTCCTATCTCTCTCTAATCTGTTCCATTTGTTTTCTAATGTATTAATACTCAGAATTAGTGCATTAAATCACTAAATTACCTCATTCAAAGACTTAATCATGATTTCAGGCCCAAATCCTTCAAGAGCTCAGTTTTAGGAAAAATAAGGTAATTTTCTCGAAAGTTCTTTTCTCTTTTTAGATTACTATTTTTGGTAGTTAGAATAATTATTATGAGTTATATAGAGCCTTTTATGAGCATTTAAGGTTATTAATTATGAGTAGTATGGTAGGTACCAGGATTTATAAGTTTTGATGAATAGTGATGTAAATAGTGACTATGTTCATAATTTCAGATTTTCTTTAAGAGATGAATTAAATTGATGTTAGGAAACAATAATAGAGACTATAAGATGGTTAAAATTATAAGGAACCATATTATATGTCATTATTGAGGAAACCCTAATTTGTAGAATTTGAAGATTTTGATTAGGCTTGGACAATTCAAGAAATTGATGAGGATTTTCATCTAATCAAGGTTGAGCTAAATTGTGGAAAGATTTGCTGAGAGGTAAGTTATGAATTACATAAATGTATATTTCTCCTTATAAGATAAATTATTAAATATTCATGTATATACTTTATGATATGAATTCTTTATTGGATTACCTCCTTCATGTAAACACTTAATGTATAAAATGACTTGGTTATCTTCTTGAACCAAGATCATGAACAAGCCTTTGATATGCATGATAAATGGTCTCTTGACCAAATCTGAATTTTATGAACATCTTATTATGATGACCTATGATATACATAAGTATAGAACACTTTTCCCAATGAGAGTAAATTCATTAGTCCATGTGTATAATGGGAGCCCAGCTGATAGGGTTTTTATCAGTGTTCCACCTAGAGGGGGCCATGAGCTCTAGGCATATGCTCGCGTAAGCATATGTGCACGTTAAGGTAGCAAGGCTACTGATATGTTATGATATGATATCAGTTCTATCTTATATGTGATTTGATAATGCCATCCTTTGCAGGCATTCTTATGTTCTAAATGAGAACCATAATTTGACTTATGATATGATTTGATAGTGCTATTTGTTGTAAGAACTCATAATCTTCTTTTAAGTATAAGCTTATGATTCTTTCATGTCCAAGTATATGTATATGTATATGTTCATGATTTGATACTCAGATTCTTGATTTACCTAACACATTATGTATTTCATATCTTATTGAGTTGAAGGCTCATCCCTCTTCTGTGGATTTCAAGTGCTAGTGTAGCTCGAGAGAGAGCTAGTCCAGAGAATAGAGCTTCTTGATTTCTTCTTCACAAGAAGCTTGGATGTAATTATGCTGAATATTATTTTGTTATGTATATAAAAATTATGTCTATTGAGAAGTACTCTCTTAGAGCTCCATAGATAGATATTAATGGTTGAGTTTGTTGCAATGGATGGCATTTTTAGATTCTCCTTTGTTACATATTGATGTAAGAACTGTCTTTTAATCGGTAGGGAACAAAAGGAGATGTTATGATATAAAATGATAATTTATAAGATATGATGTTTTACATTGAGAACGTATGCTATTATGTATGAGACAGGTTTAGTTAAGGGTTCTACGGGTTTACAATGGCTTTATGCCTACCCTTGCCCTAGCACCGTCGCACCGGTGGTGTTGGGGTGTGACACAGGGCTACCGATCCGACAGGATAGTGGGAATATACTATCTGTGATATGCACATTGTATTATTGATACCCTAGCTAGGAAGGGTTATAGTCCTAGCCATAAGACCTGATTAGTCTTATGTTTATTGATATGGATATTATTGGAGACTGTATGATTTCATATAGTCCATACTGATTGCTACTAGAGATTGTATGTTTGCATATAGTCCATCCCTTTATCTATCTTTTTATATTATACAGAGCCTATGATACATTTATTGGTTATTTTGTCATCTTCTGATTAATGATTCTGTAAAATTATTCACATTGATCTATTGACACCATTGATTCATTTGATATCCATTATTTTATTGGCTATACATATAGATTCACTGAGTATCTTATATACTCACCTTTTGCTTTGTTTACCCTTTTCGGAGAGGAGTAGATTGCAGAATCCCATCATCTGTTATCCAACGAATTTCTTCTCTCATTTGATATATGTAATTATTTTTGAATTTTGTATTTTGGTGTTCATAATCTAGCTGCTCCATGAGGTATGTATGGGTTAGCTAGGATATGAACATGTATATATGTATGTGATGGTATTCTATAGTATATGATGATTATATGATATGTTATTATGTCTATTACAACTCATTGTACTAATTTACAGAAATAATTACAGAATGACAGAATGAATGGTAATTAAGTAAAATAGATAATTAATTGATGGTTATAAATTGTGCATGTGGTACTGGGTTCTACGGGTGCCGATCACCATTGTCATCTCCTACATCCTAGGACCGTTGAGATCTAAAAATAGGTCATGATAGCGGTAGTATAAGAGCTCTAGGTTACAGATATTGGAGTTTTAGGTTACATATGAATAGTACCTAAATTACAGAGGAATAGTGACTAAGTACAAAATGGGATAGAATTAAGTAAACCATGGAGCATAGGATGTCCTTTGTCGTCTTTTGCTGTTATCGTCTGTTATATGTTAGTATTCTGCGTTTCTGTTAAATTTTGAGTATGTTTTTGTTTTTCTCAAAAGATTACAGATATGTCTGATGATAGGGACAAAGATACCAGGGAGGAAGAGGTAGCCTCCAATGAGTCACTAGTCAGAGAGTATTCAGTTTTAGAGAATCTGTCTAGATCTCGATGGACTACAAAGTATATAGAGAGGGGCAATGATCCCTGGAGAGTTGAGATGATGAGGAGGATGGTGGAGTTATGCAGGGAATTGGCAGATTTAAGGTGGGAACATCAGAATATACTGCCACCATCAGTTCCAGCAACAGTGCCTCCACCTGTTACACCAGAGGCAGTACCAGTTGCACTGGCTCCTGTGCAGCCAGTAGGGGTTCCTGAGAAGCCTGTTGTATAAGGAGGTCGCAGAGTTATTGAGGAGGGTGGAGTGTCCATGTTTAGCTTTCTGAAGCTAAATTTACCAGAGTTCAGTGGCAACAGAGGCAGTGATCCAGTATATTTTCTGGAGGAGGTTGAAATGGTAGTTAGGAGACTAACTTGTTCTGACATTTGAGCTATGGAGTTAGTTAGACAATTGCTGAAGGGGAAAGCTTAGTCCTGGTTTTCCCGTAGGATGGAGCCTATGCTGTATGGTGAGCATCCTCCTACATGGGATGAGTTTCAACAGGGTTTGATAGATGAGTTTATTGTTGAGGAGGTAAAAACTAGGAATTTGATTCAGTTTGAACAGTTAGAGCAGGGGGATAGATCAATTGAGGAGTATGCAGAGGAGTTCATTAGGTTAAGTAGGTATGCTACTCATATTGTTCCTACTGAGGCTGATTTGATTAGTAGGTTTAGGAGAGGTCTTTATGCTTCACTTCATAATGCACTGTTGGCTATGGAATTTACTTCTCTGACAACTGTTATTGATAAGGCTACACAGATGGAAGAAAAGTATAAGACGGAGAAGGCTAAGAAGGATCAAAAGAGAAAAGGGGGTCCCGGAGCACAGAGTAGGAGGGGGAAGAGCAACTCCCAGTCTAGGCAGGCAGAGTTAGTGCCTCAATTTGATCAGAGATCATCAGCTAGTAGTCAGAGGAGGAGAGTTTAGAGTAGAGGACTGCTAGTGGTTTAGTCAGCACCTGCTTATGCTCAGGGTTCTTCGAGACCAGTTGCACAGACTCCCAATAACCCTAGTTGTGGGTTTTGTGGACGGAGGTATGGAGGGGAGTGTTGGAGACAGACTAGTGCTTGTTTGAGATATGGCCAGTAGGGCCACTATGCTAACAGATGTCCATTGAGGGGTGAGCAGCAGCCATCTGCTACAATTTCGTAGCCGACGGTACAAATGATTCTGAATGTGGGCAGAGAGGCTTTAGGCAAAGGTAGAGGCAGAGGAGGACAGGCTCCCAGCAGTAGTCAGGCCCCAGTGGGTAAGGGTCAGGGCAGAGTATTTGCAGTCAACACTCAGGAGGCTCAGAGATCAGACAATATGGTCACAGGTACTATCTTGATCCAGAATGAGATTGCTGATGCCTTATTTGATTCTGGTGTTACTCATTCCTTTGTATCACCACACTTTGCACCTAAATTGAATAAGGAAAGGACATTGTTAGATGTGCCTTTAGTGATTGCTACTGCTGTGAGTGAGAGTGTTGATGTGGATTATTTCTATCTTAACTGTGTGATTGAGATTGATGATAACATATTACGTGCTGATCTGATTGAGTTGCATGTATTAGAGTTAGATGTGATTTTGAGTATGGATTGGCTTATGAGGCATCAGACGGTTATTGATTATTATCGGAAGAAGGTCAGATTTCAGCCTGAGGGGTAGCTAGAGTTTGATTTTCAGGGTGATATATGAGAGTTCAGGGTTAATATGGTTTCTACTATCCAGGCTATGAGGATGATTGGGAAAGGCTGTTCAACCTATTTAGCTCATGTGATAGATGTGCATAAATGTTTTGTAGATTTTGATTAGATACCAGTAGTCCGGGAGTTTCTTAATGTATTTCCTGAGGAGTTGCCAGAATTGCCTCCAGATAGGGAGATTGAGTTTGAGATTGAGGTGCATGCAGATACTGATCCTATATCCATTCCTCCATACAGAATGGCACCAGCTAAGTTGAAGGAATTAAAGGTGCAGTTACAGGAGCTATTGGATAGAGGGTTTATCAGACCGAGTAGTTCTTCTTGGGGTGCACCTGTATTGTTTGTAAAGAAGAAGGATGGCTCTTTGAGGATGTGTATAGATTATAGGCAGTTGAACAAGGTGACAGTGAAGAACAAGTATCCATTGCCTCGGATAGATGACTTGTTTGATCAGCTGCAGGGTGCTAGCCATTTTTTGAAGATTGATCTGTGGTCTGGGTATCACCAGTTGAAGATTAAGAAGGGTGATGTACTAAGACTACTTTGAGGACCCGATATGGGCATTATGAGTTCTTGGTGTTGCCATTCGGATTGACCAATGCATCAGCTGTATTTATGGATTTGATGAATAGGGTGTTCAGGTCATTTTTGGATAAGTTTGTCATTGTATTTATTGATGATATTCTTATTTATTCTAGGATTGAGGAGGAGCATATGGAGCATCTAAGGATTGTGTTGCAGACACTTCGGGAGCATCAGCTGTATGCTAAGTTATCTAAATGCTAGTTCTGGCTAACCAAAGTATGTTTCCTTGGGCATGTGATATGCAAGGATGATATTAAGGTAGATCCTCAGAAGATTGAAGCAGTTGCGAATTGGCCTCAGCCTACCAGTGTTTCAGAGGTTCACAGTTTTTTAGGTATGGCAGGGTATTACAGGAGGTTTATGAAGGATTTCTCCAAGATTGCAGCTCCATTGACTAGGCTGATGTGGAAATAGGAGCGTTATTTGTGGACTGATGAGTGTGAGCGCAATTTTCAGACTTTGAAGTCTTGCCTCACCAGTGCTCCAATACTAGCATTGCCATCAAAGGGGGAGAAATTTACTATGTATTGTGATGCTTCTCGGATCGGATTGGGTTGTGTACTAATGCAGAGCAGGAGAGTGATTGCTTATGCTTCTTGTCAGTTAAAGAAGCATGAAGCAAACTATCTAACTCATGATTTAGAGATGGCAGCTATGGTCTTTGCATTGAAGATTTGGATGCATTACTTGTATGGATCGAAATGTGAAATATATACTGATCATAAGAGTTTACAGTATATATTTCAGTAGAAGGATCTGAATCTTCGGCAGCTCAAATGGGTGGAGTTACTTAAGGATTATGACTGTAAAATCCTTTATCACCCGGGTAAGGCCAATGTAGTGGCGGATGCACTGAGCAGGAAGTCCATGGGCAGTCTAGCTCATATCATGGTTGGTAGGGGACCCTTGATCCGAGAGATGAGGGATTTGGAAAATATGAGTGTGGAGTTGGACTTGGGATCCCAGGATCGGAACCAGGCTCTAATAACCCAATTTCGGGTGAAGTCACTATTACTTGATGATATTAAAGTGGCTTAGGATAGGGATCCTTATCTACTCAAGCTTAAGGGAGATGTGTAGAGTGGTAAGATGATAGAGTTCGCAGTGGAGGATGGAGTATTAAAGTGTATATATGTACCTGACATGGATGGGCTACAGGATCGGATTATGAGAGAGGCTCACTTTGCAGCATATAGTGTACATCTAGGGATTACCAAGATGTACCATGATTTGAGAGATGTATATTGGTGGCCTGGTATGAAGAGAGATGCGACTCAATTTGTTTCCAAATGCTTAGCCTGTCAGCAGGTTAAGTTTGAGCATCAGAAGCCATCGGGGTTGTTTCAGGAGATTGAGTTGCCAGAGTGGAAATGGGAGCAGATTACTATAGATTTTGTAGTGGGTCTATCGAGGACTACCGGGGGTTATGACTCTATATGGGTGATTGTAGACTGGTTGATGAAATTTGCTCATTTTCTAGAGGTTAAGACCAGTAATACAATAGCTCAGTATGCATAGTTGTATGTGGATAAGATTGTGCGACTTCATGGAGTTCCTTTGATGATCATATTAGATAGAGGTACACAGTTCACCTCCCGATTTTGGCAGAAAGTTCAGGAGGCCATGGGTACCCAGTTACGATTCAGTACTGCTTTCCATCCGCAGACTGAAGGGCAGTCGGAGAGAACAATCCAAACTTTGGAGGATATGCTTTGATTATGTGTTTTGGACTCCATTGTTGGAAAAGGATTCCCAACCTTGCCCCAGCTCATCCATAAGATAAAATACTGTACAAAAGAGTTTCTCATTTGATCTCGAAACCGAACCCAGTGAATTAGGAAATGAGCAAATGGCATATGAAGGAAATGAGCAAAAATAGTTGGAATGTGCCATTAGAAAAGTATTAGATGTGGAATTTAGAGCTACCTTAGAAGCCTATTTGCAAGAAGCCTTAGTGTTACGAAGATATGCCTATAATAGAACGCTCCATAGCTAAACACACTATTCCAACCTTTACCAATATAAGACCAGTTAAGCAAAAGTTTAGAGGGTTGAGATCGGAATGGGCCAAATTAGTAAAAGAGGAAAAAAATTTAGGTTGGGTTTCTAGAAGTAGTAGATTATCCTAAATGGCTTGTCAACATAGTTCCTATTCCTAATAAGGATGGGAGCGTTAGGATGTGTGTAGATTACTGAGATTTGAATAAGGCTTCACATAAGGATGACTTCCTTTTACCGCACATCGATGTGTTAGTTGATAATGCAGCTAGAATGAGTTCTTATTCCTTTTGTGATGGAGTTGTTATTTCTTTTGTGATTGGTTCTCTAGATACAATCAAATTATGATGGCTAAGTTGGATAAGTTGAAAACTACCTTTATCACAGAATGGGGAACCTTTTGTTATAAAGTAATGGCCTTTGGATTAAAAAATATTGGTGCCACTTACTAGTATAGGGATACCACTTTGTTTCATGATATGATTCATAAAGAGGTTGAAGTGCATGTGGATGACATGATGGTTAAGTCAACCATTATTCGAGATCACTATGAGGCCTTGGAAAGGTTCTTGCAAAGGGTGAGGGTGACTAAGTATAAAATTAGGTTAAATCCTAAGAAGTGTGTTTTTGGAGTAACTTCTGGAAAATTGTTGGGATATGTTGTGAGCCAGAAAGGAATTGAGATAGATCTCGACAAAATAAAGGCAATTCATGATATGCCCGCTCCTTGCACTGAAAAGGACGTAAGAAGCTTTTTAGGGAAGCTTTAGTACATAAGTAGGTTTATAGCTAAACTTACTCATGTCTGCGAGTCTATCTTCAAGCTTTTAAGAAAAAGTCAATGTCACGACCCAACTTGAGAGCCGCGATGGTCCTAGGGTACGGGTGTTGCCAAAGCTACCAGTACCACAAAGAATCCAAATAACTGTACTATATGGCATGCGATTCAACAACAAGCTCAATATAGCTTGACAATTCTATAAAAATTTGGGCAACATCTCCTTTGTATAAGGAGTATGCCCAGCTGAAAAACATGCAATAAACACTTCCACTATATACTTCAATATCTATCTCAAATAAATGATCTCTTTGAATCTCCAATATCAACTCAATATAAACACATCTGTATATCATATCATTTCCATTCATATCATATCATATATATATCCATAGAATTATCATTATGCAAAACCATAAAGATGCAATCACACACATATATATACATGCCACTCCTTAATTTATAGTACCATGGAACCTCTATATTGTACAATATTTACATATACTTTTGGAACTTGATATTTACATGATCAACTAGTACAATTCCAAGGAAGGAGTAGGAGATGCCAATGGAATACGTGCCTCACTGCAGACCTGAAAATTGTAAACCACTAAGGGAGTGAGTATAAAAATACTCAGTGAATCCAAATGTATAAAAATGCAGTAAATGATCATGAAACAATGGTTACCCAAATATGGTATGAAGAATCAATATAAGATAACAAATAGATAATTAAACAAGTATCTGTATAAGAATCAATATAGGTATCCATAAAAGAATCCATAAAAGAATCCATATAAGTATCTAGATACATATTTATATAAGTATCTAGATACACATATCCATATAAGATTCCAATGTACAAGATAACACAAATATGATATAATAGGATTGAGTTATTTCTGAAATTCAGTACTTAGCACTATCATAAAGTGCACTAGAGAATATAACATCCCTCCCTAGTAGGGGTCCATAAACACATTAACCACGTAAGGGATATTTTCCCTATGACTAGAGAATATAACATCCCTCTCTAGCAAGGGTCCATAAAACATAGTGTGCACACAGTCGATGAAACTTACCCGCTATACCATCGAAATAACTCCGTTATAATATCACATGAGTGTGTTTTCAAATAACAATAAATATAGCATATTTGTACCTTATATTGCAGCAGAACAATCATATATATATATATATATATATATATGAAGAATAATAGAATAAAGTTGGAGGATGTCAAAAAAATACCCGGCGGAGCCCAGTTGTGCTGTCGCAACTAGCACTTGCCGTTACGGGTCCGTTTTGGGATTTTTGAGTAGTTTTTAGTTAACTATGTTGCCAAAGGATTTAGGTGGGCCATGAGGTACCGTTTCGAAGCTTAGGTTGAGATTAGATGATTGGGACAAGTGGTGGCCCAATTGGCTTTCTGAATTTCATTTTATGACTAGACAAAGTTTAGGTCAGTTTAGGTCGTTTCGGTGGGCTTATTTACGGGCTAATTTGCACTGTATATGATTTTAGGTATCAAAATTTATTTTTATAGCTCAAATAAAATATTATAGCATATATGATGCAAATCATGCATGATTATACATAAGGACTCACCTCTAACACACTCGAATCACTTTTCCCAAATTCAGTGCCTCCGAGCCCCAGTCAGCCCGTCGCTTGATACTCTTAGCAGGAGTATTCGACGGTTCACCTATTTCTACATATAATGCTCCGTAAGATGTAAAAATATTATAAAACATATCAAATCATATAAGGCATACACTGTATGCATTATCAACGTTACTTTTACACATTTTTCATTTCTTTATGCTATAAACCAATTTTATCATCATCATTAGCCCACATTTCACATATGCATTACTTATATATCATTTTACAAACTCATATACACTTAACTTATCATTCTATACCAAACATATACAATATTCAAGATTACTTCCAAAGTACTTAAATTAATCATCTTTCACACATTTAAACTTATATATTTCCATCATTTTCAACACTTTATCATATTCAAACTTTACTTTACTAATCACATTAGCCTAACACCTTAAACTAACAAGTCCATATTAACCAACTTAGATAGAATTCATTCCTTTTATCCATTTTTTAATGTCATTCCATCAAATAACATATATAAGCATCAAATGTATAATATTTAGGCATTTAAACCTATTAAACATCAAAACACAACATACCATTCATGTTCATCACATTCGACCAAAACACAAATCCATCCAAATTGATTCTTTTCCATCATTTAACCATTAATTCATTACATTCATATCAAATACACTTCATTTAGTCATTTAAACCTATAAAAATCATCAAACATCAACCTAAACCTAAGCACCTCACATTTGACCACTTTGTTTCTTCCTCCAAATCAATTTGTTTCAATCATTCAACCATCAATTCATGCTGTACACATCAAATAAACAATATTTAAACAAAACAATTTATCAAAACCATACTTTGATTCAAAGTTCTTCCTATTAGGGTTTCAATCCAACTTTTTGAATTCTAACCATACAAAATATGTTTTGATCACTAATAAACATCAAGGAACATCATACAAACATAATTGAATCAAAAGAATTTCAAAACCAACAACTTACCAAAAGTTCTTAAAAAACTTCAATGGATTAAATTGTTACTTTTTCTAGTTTTACCTTGGATTCTATGGTTATATTTATGTTTAGGATGATGGAATTAACATATTTCCGTCAAAGATTAAAAGAAAACAATAAGAAATGAGGTAGGTGAATGGTGGCTGAACCAAACAACCAAGGAAAGAGAATGTTTCTGCAATATTTAGCTAAGGAAGATGATGAACAATGGAAGAGGTGGGAAAAATCAAGTTAAATATCAAAGGTACTTTTGGTGAAACCTAGCCATCCAACCATCCATTTCTTCATCTTTTCATCTAATGGTTAGATTTAATCAGGCCTAAAATGATTCCATAAGGTTGCATACACTTTATAACTCCATATTGCAAAGGAAAAAACCAAAATAGACTTAGTTCAAAAGAAGCACCTCAATTGAGCAACTTGCCGGGAACTATTTTCAACTGGGTTTAATTCTCCAACAATTATTCAAATAAGCTTAATAATATCATTTTCATGTTCTTAAATTCTTTTCTACCTTCAAATATAGTGTTAATTTGAAGGGGGTGTGAAATGACCATTTTGCCCCCAGTTCACCAAAAACTCAAAATTTTTCGATTTTGTCCTAACAACCTTTAAACCACTTCTATGCATAAAATCAACTCATATAACATGCATAACTATCAATTTCATGTATAAATTCATAATATTAACAAGTTCAAAAGAAAGGAAAAATTTCCCCCTAAGTTCCCCTTTAAGGGTCAGATTAAGTTTAGGCTGAGGTGTTACATTCTACCCCCCTACAAATAAATTCGTCCCCGAATTTACTTAAAAGCTATAGGGTGGAAAAATAACCTGACACATCAAATAGGTGGGGGTATCTATGCCTCATAGCAACCTCACTCTCCCAGGTGCATTCCTCTATACTTCTGCTACGCCACTGTACTTTAACCATAGGAATGCTCTTGTTCCTAAGCTGTCTGATCTGACTATCCATAATTTGTTTCGGGACCTCCTCATATGACAAAGCTTCATCAATTTCTATTTCCTGGGGTTGCAGCACATGAGATGGATCTGAGACATACTTCCGTAGCATGGAAATATGAAATACTGGGTGTACATGCCCCATGTTCAGTGGAAGAACTAATCTGTATGAAACATTTCTGACCTGATCCAAGATCTCAAAAGATCCAATGTACCTAGGTGACAACTTGCCTTTCTTTCCAAACCTCATCACTCATTTCATAAGAGAGATCTTCAGAAATACTTGGTCACCCACTGTAAACTGTACATCTTTTCTCTTTGGATTTGCGTAGCTCTTCTATTTGCTGAAAGCAGTCTTTATTCTCTACTGAATAATAGGAACTTTCTCCATTGTCTCTCTAATTAGATCTGGTCCCTCTAACTGCTTTTCACCCAGTTCCACCCAACATACAGGTGATCTACATTTCCTGCCATAAAGAGCCTCATATGGTGCCATTCCAATGGTAGAATGGTAGCTATTGTTGTAGACAAACTCTATCAATGGTAGAAAGCGATTCCAATTGCCTTTTAAGTCCAGCACACACAATCTCAACATGTCCTCTAGTGTTTGAATGGTTCTTTCTAACTGTCCATCTGTCTGAAGATGGAATGCTGTGCTGAAATGCAATATAGTACCCAATGCCTTTTGGAATTTCTGCCAAAATCTGGAGGTGAACTGAGTACCTCTATCAGATATGATCACCAATGGAACCCCATGTAACCTTACAATCTTATCCATATAGAGTTGGGCATACTGTGTAGCTGTGTAAGTTGTCTTTACTTCTAGAAAGTGAGCTGACTTTGTCAATCTGTCTATTATCACCCACACTGAATCATACCCTTTCTGTGTTTTAGGTAAACCCACCACAAAATCCATAGTGACTTGGTCCCATTTCCACTCTGGTAATTGAATCTCTTGAAGCAAACCTGAAGGTTTTTGATGTTCAAATTTTACCTGCTGACAGGCTAGGCATTTAGAAACAAACTCTGCTACATCACCCTTCATGTTAGGCCACCAATAAAACTCTTTTAAGTCATGGTACATCTTTGTCACTCCTGGATGAACTATATAAAGAGAGTAATGAATCTCCTTCATAATCTGCTCTCTGTACCTTTTAACATTAGGAACACACAATCGGCCTTTACATTTCAATACATCTCCTTCAATAGCAAAGTCAGGAGCTTTACCATTCTGAACCAAGTCTCTGATCTTTATACACTGTGGATCCTCTTTCTGGGAGTTCTTTATCTCATTTATCAACAGTGATTTCACCTGGAGCTGGGCTATCAATACTGTTTTTTGCCCCTGTAATTCCAAATCCAAGGTCAAACCCATAGCCATTAACTCCCGGAATTCTTGTACCAGTGGTCTTTCTGTAGCAGTCACATGGGATAGACTTCCTATTGATTTTCTACTAAGGGCATCTGCAACCACATTTGCTTTTCTAGGGTGATACAGAATCTGGCAGTCATAGTCTTTTAGTAGCTTGACCCATCTCCTCTGCCTCAAATTCAGTTCTTTTTGTTGCAAGATATACCGGAGACTCTTATGATTGGTGTAAATCTCACATCTCACCTCATATAAGTAATGCCTCCATATCTTTAAAGCAAATATCACTGCTGCCATTTCTAGATTATGAGTGGGATAGTTCACCTCATGTTTCTTCAATTGGCGGGAAGTATAAGCAATCACTTTTCTGTCCTGTTTCAATACACAACCTAAACCAATCCTCAAAGCATCACAGTATATAGCAAAACTGCCTGCTTCAGAAGGAAGAGTCAACACTGGTGCAGTGGTCAAACAGGCTTTAAGAGTTTGGAAACTCTTTTCACATTCATCATTCCACTGGAACTTTACCTGTTTTCGGGTCAACTTTGTCATTGGTGCAGCAATTTTGAAAAAGTCTAAAACAAATTTATGGTAGTAACCTGTCATACTAAGGAAACTCCAGATCTCTGTGACTGTGGTGGGACGTGGCCAATTAGCAAATGCTTCTACTTTCTGTGGATCCACCTTTATACCATCTTTACTCATAACATGACCCAAAAATATAACCTCTGTCAACTAGAACTCACATTTTGAGAACTTTGCATACATCTGATGAACTTGCAATAACTGCAATGTGATTCTGAGATGCTCCTCATATTTTTCTTTGCTCTTGGAATACACTAAAATGTCATCAATGAAGACAATAGTGAATTTATCCAAGAATGGTCTGAATATCCTGTTCATCATATCCATAAAGGCTGCCGGAGCATTAGTCAACCTGAATGGTAGAACTAAAAACTCATAGTGCCCATACCGAGTTCTGAAAGCTGTCTTTAGAATGTGTTCACCTTTGATCCCTAACTGATGGTACCCTGACCTCAAATCTATCTTTGAGAAGTAACAAGCTCCCTGTAACTGGTCAAACAGGTCATCAATCCTAGGCAAAGGATACTTATTTTTCATTGTCACCTTATTCAATTGCCTATAATCAATACACATTCTTAGTGTCCCAGCCTTTTTCTTTATACACAACACTGGTGCTCCCCAGGCTGAACTACTAGGCCGGATGAAACTCTTGTCATACAGTTCCTGCAATTGCTTTTTTAATTCTTCCAGCTCAGGTGGTGCCATCTTGTAGGGTGGAATAGATATGGGATCAGTACCAGGGTATACCTCAATCTCAAGTTCGATCTCTCTCTCTGGTGGCAGTCCTGGAAGATCACCTGGGAATACATCTGTGAATTCTTTTACCACTAAAATTTGTTCTAACTCTTTGGGTACCCCTGTAAGGTCAATCATTGTTGCCAGGTAAGCAATACACCCCTTTCTCATCAATCTCTTTGCCTGTACTGCAGACACTAACCCAAATATGTGATTGTTAGCCTCTCCCTAAAATATAGACTTTTCCTGTCCATTGGGTCGAAATTTAATCCTCTTTAATGCACAATCAATGGTAGCTTTATGATGAGCTAACCAATCTATACCCATAATAACATCAAACTCCAATACAGGTAACTCAATCAACTTAGCAGACAAAGATCTATCACAGACTCTCACATCACAAATATCATACTTATATCCTACTATAACCTTATCCCTCATTGGTGTGGCAATCTCTAAGGGTACATGTAAAGGTTTTCTACCCAACCCCAATTTCAAAGAAAAAGCAAGTGATATAGAGGAATGGGTTGCACCTGAATCAAACAACACATAAGCCACTATATCATGTATAGAAATCATACCTACAACAGTATCATGGGATTTCTGGGCCTGCTGCTGAGTCATTGCAAACACTCGCCCCTGACTTCTACCAGCTGCTGACTGTACCACTGTCGGACTCTATCTTGCTGGTCTACCTCTACTAGTGCTCCCCCTACCCATCTGTACTGATGACTGGGAAGATTCTGCCTCTGAAGGCTGCGCAACTCTGCATATAGGGCAATCTCTGTAGAAATGTCTAATCTGTCCGCATCTATGGCATGCCCCTGGTCTGATGCGGCATACCCCTGTATGTCCCTTCCCATAAAAAGTACAAGTGGGCACTGATGCTGTCATCTGAGCTGGTCTAATAGGATCTCTGAAATAACTGGGAATAGGAGGCCTCATACTAATGCCTCTGCTAAAATCCTGCCTCAGACTAGGAGGTGGCAATGACTGCACTGGCCTGGGAGGAGGTTTAGGTGCAAAAGACTGGGATGTCCCCTCCCCAATTCTACGAAATTCTTCTCCTATGCCTCTCTTCTTCTGCTCCCTATCAGACCTCTCTTTTTTGTATTTTGCCTCCATCTATGCTGCTTTATCAATGGCCCTACTCAGAGAAGTAAACTCCATAGGCAGTAAAATATTATGTAGAGTAGCATGCAAACTCTTCTAAATCATCTGATCAGGTCATCTTCAGTAGGAGCAATCTTTCTGGCATATTTACTCAGCCGTCTGAACTCTCTGGCATACTCTAACACATATAAGTTCCCCTGTCTCAGTTGCTCAAATTTAACAATGTTGCTCTCCCATAAGCCCTCTGTCAAAAATTCATCCATCATTCTTTGTTTAAATTCAGCCCATGACATTGGATCATCACTATGAATGTTAGCATCAATATGCTATGTGAACCATATAGCAGCATCTATCTCAAGTAACAATCCCACCAGCTCTATAATCTTTGCCTCAGAACAAGGCAGTGTCCGAACTATCCTGTCAACCATGTCAATTAAGTCACTAGGGTCAGTACCATACTCCCCTGTGAATGTAGGCAATCTGAATCTCATGAACTCCCCAATTGATACTCCACCCTCTGGAATAACCCTGTGTACTCCGCCCCCTGTATCACTGCTGGCTCTCTCTGGGGTACTGGTGGCACTATAGCCTGTACCACTGGCTGTACTGGAGGTGGTGGTGGTTGTACCACTGCAGGCTATGCTGCTAAATGAGATCTGATAGTCTGTAGTATCTCCTGTCTCATTTCCTGTATTTCCTGTCTCCAGGGTGCCTCACCCATAGAATCAGACTCAGTGCATCTCTGTGACCTGGATGGTTCAGACTGAGCTCTCCAGACAGCAGATGTGTTGGAAGCAACCTCTGCTTCCTCACTATATCCGTGGTATTCATCCTTGTCAATAGACCTAGCTCATCTAGCCCCCCTCTCTGACATCTACACTGTACAAATCAACATATAAAGAATATTTAGTTCATAGGTATGCATAATTTCAAACAAAGAAGAAGACTTGTCATTTTTTACGATACATGAACATCCTAAATTCCATGGTACATCTATTACTACTTGTATGCAAACACTATAGGTTATGTAAACCTTTAGCTCTGATACCACCTTTGTCATGACCCAACTTGGGAGCCACGACGGTCTTAAGGTACGGGTGTTGCCTAAGCTACCAGTACCACAAAGAACCCAAATAATTGTACTATATGGCATGCAATTCAACAACAAGCTCAATATAGCTTGACAATTCTATAAAAATTTGGGCAGCATCTCCTTTGTATAAGGAGTATGCCCAGCTGAAAAACATGCAATAAACACCTCCACTATATACTTCAACATCTATCTCAAATCAATGATCCCTGTGGATCTCCAATATCAACTTAATATAAACACATCTGTGTATCATATCATTTCCATTCATATCATATCATATATATATTCATAGAATTATCATTATGCAAAACCATAAAGATGCAATCACACACATATATATACATGCTGCTCCTAAATTTATAGTACCATGGAACTATACTATACAATATTTACATATACTTTTGGAGCTTGATATTTACATGATCAACTAGTACAATTCCAAGGCAGGAGTAGGAGATGCCAATGGAATGCGTGCCTCACTGCAGACCTGAAAATTGTAAACCACTAAGGGAGTGAGTATAAAAATACTCAGTGAATCCAAATGTATAAAAATGCAGTAAATGATCATGAAATAATGGTTGCCCAAATATGGTATGTAGAATCAATATATGATAGCAAATAGATAATTAAACAAGTATCTGTATAAGAATCAATATAGGTATCCATAAAAGAATCCATATAAGTATCTAGATACATATCCATATAAGTATCTAGATACACATATCCATATAAGATTCCAATGTACAAGATAACACACATATGATATAACAGGATTGGGTTATTTCTGAAATTCAATACTCAGCACTATCATAAAATGCACTAGGGAATATAACATCCCTCCCTAGTAGGGGTCCATAAACACATTAACCACGTAAGGGATATTTTCCCTACGACTAGAGAATATAACATCTCTCTCTAGCAAGGGTCCATAAAATACAATGTGCACACAGTCGATGGAACTTACCCGCTATACCATCGAAATAGCCCTGTTATAATATCATATGAGTGTGTCTTCAAATAACAATAAATATAGCATATTTATACCTCATATAGTTGTAGAACAATCATATATATATATATGAAGAATAATAGAATAAAATTGGAAGATATCAAAAAATGCCTAGCGGGGCCCAGTTGCGCCACTCA
>CANXYC011967078.1:0-27225 GCA_948193065.1 Aleurites moluccanus | reverse complement strand
CACAAAATAAAATCAAATATTTATATATATATATAGATATATATATATATATATATATATATATATATATATATATGGACAAAATTATATATACTATTCGAAACAGTTATTAGCTGATAGGTGG
This sequence comes from Aleurites moluccanus, assembly GCA_948193065.1. Classification (NCBI taxonomy): domain Eukaryota; kingdom Viridiplantae; phylum Streptophyta; class Magnoliopsida; order Malpighiales; family Euphorbiaceae; genus Aleurites; species Aleurites moluccanus. The sequence goes on along the minus strand of CANXYC011967078.1, from coordinate 27,101 downwards.
TGGCTTATAACTGTCAGTTAGCGACTATTATCTAATAGATGATTGTTATAAATATTTAATAAAATTATTATTAGTTGTTATTGTGTTTAATGAATATTAATGATAAATATTAATTTTTTTTATTTAAATATTATTTTTAGATGATAATTTAGTCTTTTTAATTAAAAAATAAGTTTTTTTTTTTTAAATTCTAATTTAAAATTTTTATAAAAAGCAATTGTTTGAATGTACTAGTTATCTAATAATTAACAATTATTAGTAACCAAAATACTGTAATGCAGCGGTTAAAAATTTAAAATTTAATAATTATATAAAATAATTTACTAAACACTCGCATAGTTTCATAGGAATTCCAACCCTTCAAAAAAAAAAAAAAATTCTCTATATATATTTAATTTTCACATCAACCCCCTATTATTATTATTTTTTTTCTTCCCTGGTTTTGCCAAAAGCCCTTAAATGAAGTTGTTGTTTTAGCTAAAATAAACAGCTTTGCAGGTGCAAATTCCCATTATACTTATTCTAGAATACCTCTTTTTTTTTTCTTTTTTTTTTTTTTGACTATAGTGCTACCTCTACTTTTTTGCTTGATTAGAGTACCCCTCCAAGAATTTATTAAATGACCTACTGTCATCAAATTAATATATAGTTGATTTATTTTTTTTTCTTTAAAAGATAATTAATTTATAGAGACAAAATTATGTATTGTTTCACAGAGGCCTAGCCCCCGAAACTGAAAAAAATTCTTATATATGTATATATATAATTTTCATATGAACTCTCTATTATTTTTCTTTTATTTTCAACCCTTATTTTGCCAATGTTTTAGCTAAAATAAACAGCATTGCAGGTGCAAATTCGCACCGTATACTGCAATTTTTGTTTTACTTTCTCTAGATTACTTTTTTTTTTTTTTTTTTGACTATAGTGTCCTTTTAAAAATTTATTAAATAAATTATTGTTATTAAATTAATAGAATTATTTTTTTTATTTCATGTTAAAGATAATTGATCTAACACTATACCTATATAAAACATATTTATCTATATGAAATTACAGTTTTATATTTAGTGTTTTCCAATTTAACCTCCTCATATTCAGAATTTTGGTATAGCTATTGATTTTGTACCTGTGAGCATAAAATATATTTATATATATGAAATTACAGTTTAACATATTGAAATTTAGTATTTTTTAATTTGACTCTCTAAATTTAAAATTTTAGTTTTGCCCCTACATATATAGATATTAAACTAAATTAAATAAAATTAATATATTAATATATGAATCAACATAATATTACTTTAAAAGAAAGATTATCAATATTAAGTTGATTAATAGTTTAACAATTAAATATATATCATGTGATATATGAGACCAATATTCTCAAAACCGAATCGATTAGAAAACTGGTGAAAATAGAGAGTCAGAGATTGAATCGAAGATTGAACAGATTAAACCGAGACAAAATAAAAAATAATTAAATTTAATATTATATAATAGAAAAAACATATATTAATCTATTTTTTCTATTATACAATAAAAAATAATTCAATTAAATTTAAAATAATAATAATGTAATAATTAATTATTATAAAAATGAAACTTATCATAATTAATTTTACATAAAATTATAAAACATATTTTTTTACATCATATATTATTATATGAAAAAAATTCAACTCATGCATCATACTAATTGTTCTCTAATTTTTTAATATTTAGATAATTTTACCATTAAAAAGTTTAACAAGAGTTAAATTATAATTAAATTAAATATGTAATAAATATAAAATATATTATAATTATATTACATATTAAAAACATAATAAATAAAATATATTTATATAAAATAAATAAATTAATACACATTAATTAACAAATATATTAAATAATAATTAAAATAAAATTTCAAATCACAAAAATATATCTATTTATATTTTAAGAGTATATTAAATTTAATGGGTTTAATTATCTTAAAAAAAATAATAGTATAATTAATTAATTAATTAAATTATCTAATTATTATAAATATTAAATTCGAAAAAATATTAACAAAACTTATTATTAGTGCAGTGACAAAAACTTTAGAAAACTTTCAAAAGGTCCTAGGTTTAAATCTTTTTTAGCACAAGGATTTACTAAAAAATTTTAAGAATAAAATGATGTCATTTTGATAAAAAAAAAAATTAAAAAAATAAAAATCTAATATGTCTGAACTAAAAAAATGAATCTGGTTCAATCGATTTTTGATCTGATTCTGTAAGAACTAGTAAAAGGAAGTTGATCGGCTTAATTTTTATTCGGTTCTTAATTTTTTTTGTTTAATTAATCGGTTCGATTTAATTTTGACAGCCATGTACAAGACAATTACTTGAATTTTATTTGTTTTATAAGGAAACTAAATATCTTGCAAAATAAAGTTTACTTTATATATTATCCATGTAAGTAATTAGGGTGTCTTAGATAGAATTCAATTTTTTTTTTAAATTTTCACAATAGATATAAGTTTATTTAATTATGTATATATACTAAAATTTTAAATGAAATTTAGGTGAATAAATTATTATCCTATTAAATTGAGATAATGATTTTAATTATTAGTACACCCTGCAGAACAGTAATACCTCTAGTTCATTACTATATTAGTGTTTTTTTTTCCCATCTTACTAGTACTAAATATAAAGTAAATGTATTTTTGTTAATATATATCAAGTGTAATTACAAGAAGACAATATCAAAGTAGGTGCATAGTCTAATTAAAATCAAGAATAATAATCCTATGTGAATAAAAAAATTAAATTTTAATTTTAAAATTCACAATATTGAATATTATACTTCATTATCAAACTACTAATTAGTTAGGCCTCCTTTATCAATTTATAAAATTATATATTTATTTATCTTATTCATATTAGGTTGAACTCATATTTAATTAAAAATATATATATATATTTATGTGAATTTATTTTCATATAAATAAAATGAATATGTTGATATTCTACTTGATAATTTTTCAGTTAACATTGATTGTAAAATTATTTACTTAAATATTATAAAAAACGCTTTTTTAGAAAAAAAATTAATTTAAAATTATAAGTTAACGCTGATAAATAAAGAATTTTTTAATAAAATATAAGTTTAATGTTAATTAAAATTAAAATATATAAACCTAATATATTTATGATTTAAGACAAGTGAGTGCAAGTAAACACTAATAATTATCAAGTGGGAAGAAAGAATCATCAACACTTGTACTAGTGTGCGTGGATATGATATGCTGACTAACATTGCCCCCATCTACTAATTATCATTGATTATTGTTTTCATCTAATTATTAAGTGTCCGTCAGCATATGAAAAGAAAAAAATAAATATTTTGGATGAGAAACTGATTTTAATTCAATTTATAGTGTTTAATAAATATCAAAATTAATAAAAATAATTATCTGGATAACTAAAATTCAACTATTTGAATAAGTTAGAAATTGAAACTTTTCAAGATAGCTGAATTTTAGATTAAACACGTAGTTAATTTTAAAAAATTAGTGGATATAAATACATTTATGAGTTTATAAGCAGTTTTTAGAATGTATTTTACCAAATACAAACATACAGTTAATGATTTTTAAAAATATCAGTTTTAGAAATAGAATTTTTCCACATATGAAAAGTTATTTTCATAAGCTGTGCCAAACTAGGTCTAAGTGGGTGTTTTATCTTTAATTAAGGATTCAAAATTTATTAATTAAAGTGATAAATTGAGTTTTTAACTTAAAATTATTTATTTAAATATTTAATAATAAAAACAAATAATGAGTTTTAGGACTCAATTAAATTTTTTATAAATACAAAAATTTAATTTATTCTAAAAAAATAATTTTGATAAAAATATTTTTTAATTTAATAATTATTTATTACTCGTAAACACTTTTTTCAAAAATTATCCCAAACACACTCTACTTATAAGATTATTATACGAGATATTGGCTTAATTACTTATCATAATACCACTAATTAACCTGCTATTCTTTTTATGAAGCCAGCTAGAGTTAGGTTTTATTTTTTTTAAGATTAGAAAAGAAAAATTAATTATGAATTTTTTATATATATTTATAGTTAGATTATATCTCAACTACGTCATATTCTATTATTCACTTCTTAAACATTTTGCAATATTATTACTATATTAAGTTTTAATCATTCAATTCCAGCCAAGCAAGTCTTGAAATGGCATATATTTTAATGATATTCAATACAATTTCAAAATTAATAAATTAAGTGGACAACAGTAAAATAAGGGTTTTTTTTTAATGTGCATTTGATGACTTTTAACCCAGCAGTTCCAAGGTTCGAATGTTTTGCGTGCATCACAGTTTCTAGAAAAATCTAAAGAGTTTTTCGGTCACTGATTACGCACATGGCAAGCCAAATCCACCTTATTACTTAAAAACTTTCAGCATTATTTAATTATCTACAAAAACTTTGTTAACAGTCAAACATACTTTTGCTTACAGGTTTATGTTGACAGTCAAAACCTGAAGCTTATTTTCATTTTATTTAATTAATATGTAATCCTCAATTTTTAAATATAGGGAATCAAATATTTTATTGGCACGTTAACCATATTTTGATTTATAAATTAAAATTAAAAGAATAACATTTGAAAAAAAAATCATAAATATTTTTTATGTTGAATTCAAGAGACATTTTTCTTCCAATCCTAAACGTGTATGTTAAAGAATCCAACAGTTCTTGTAAGACGTAGGATCATTAAATCTTTGAGGAAAGTTTGAAACAGTTAATAGTAAGTGGTCAGAAGGAATCATTTTTTTTTTTTACATATTTAAATAAAATTTAATACATTCTCTAATGGGTCAAAAAGGAATTTGGAATTTGAATGAGTAAATGAATATATAAGTAGCTATTTTCCTTGTTCTTGCTTCATGAAAGTGGCATAAAATTGACTTTACTCTCCCCATTGAAGCTTGTCTTATAGATATGTGGACGTGAGTCATGGTTCCTATTAATTAGGAGTCATGGGGTTGTTTTTTTGTATAGAGTTCTTATTATTGTGTAGTATTTATTAGGGTGTATTTTCTATTTATATAGAGTTCTTATTATTGTGTAATTTCTATTAGGGTATATTTCCTATTTTAGGGGTGTAACTGATTCTGTATATAAGCTAAAATTAGATTGTAAAGCAAAAAAAAAGAGAAATATTTTTAAATAAAAGAAAACCTTTATTCTACATGATATAAAAGCTACCAATCCTGAGGATCTGATTTCATGGCGGACGATCAACCGATTGTCATTTCTGATCAAGGAAGGGCGAGTTCTTCCTCCTCTACGACCCTTGAGGATTTGACTGCTGCAATGAAGCAGCTTCTGACGCAGCAGGTTGTGCCTCCATATATGGAATCCCCTGCTGCACCTATTGTCGTCAAGCTTGATGGCCGAAACTATGGCCTTTGGTCTCAGATTGTTGAGATGTACGTCTTGGGCAAAGACAAACTGGGACATTTGACTGGGAGCTCTCCGGAACCTCCCGTAACTAATATGAACTATTGGAAGTGGAAAACTGATGATGCAATTGTGAAAGGATGGCTTATTAACTCCATGGATTTAGCCTTGCTCTCTAATTTCATTTGTTTTCCCAATGCGAGAGATGTGTGGAATGCAGTTGCTACGACCTTTTTCGATGGATTTGACACTTCCCAACTTTATAACCTTAAACGGCAGGTGTCGAGATTGAAATAAGGTGGCAGCCTTGTTGAAACATACTACAATAATCTTAAAGGTTTCTGGCGTGAGATTGATTTTCGTCGCCCTAACCCTATGCAGTTTCTTGTGGATATTCAAAAGTACAATTCTATTATTCAAGAGGATAGAGTTTATATATTTCTTGATGGGATGGATGATAGATTGGATAATGTTCGTGCTGATGTCCTCAAGATGGGCCCGTTCCCCAACCTTGAACAAGCATTTGCACGTGTCCGGCGAGAGGAGGTTCGACAAGTAGTCATGCTTTCTCCTCCTCTCCTGGAGTCGTCTGGTTCAACCATGGTTTCTAAGCGGGGCAGAGAGGACCCGAGTTTTCATCTGACATGCCTTCCTTCCACTAGGCCAAATTTCCGTTTTTTCCATGCCGAAAGGCCAACACTGAGGGGTGTTCTCATTGTGGGAACACCAAACATACAAAGGCGTCTTGCTTCAAATTACATGGGTATCCCGATTGGTGGGACGATTTTCAGGCCCGAAAACAAAAGGCTAGCACCATGAGAAATCGGCTTGGTGGTCATGCCTCTCTTGTTGCTAGTGGCTTGTCTTTGGTTCCTGCTATCTCATCCTCCGATGCTGATACATCTCCTGAAGGTAATTCTGGTTTTGTTTTTCTTAACAACCATGGTGATCCGAATTCCAGTTGGATAATTAACTCTGGCGCCACTGATCACATGACACCAACATCGACGGATCTGCAGACAAGCAATACACCCCGTCGTGATTGTATCTATAATGCCAATGGTCATCATTTTCCTGTGATTGGTGCAGGGCACGTCTCAGTCACTCCGACTCTCTCTCTGTCTCATACTTTGCTTGTCCCAACCTTGTCTAATCGTTTATTATCAGTTGGCCAGCTTACAAGCGAATTGAATCGTGCTGTTTTAATGTATCCTAATTTCTGTTTATTTCAGGACATTCTCACGAAGGAGATTATTGGGCGTGGTACTAAGAGGAAGGGGTTGTATACCGTGGATGAGCTTCAATCTGGTCGTGCCTTTCAGTCACATGGATAGTCTGCAGAGTAAGAGATTTGTTTGTGGCACCATCGGTTAGGACACCCATCCTTTGGTTACTTAAAATGGATATTTCCCAAGTTATTTTAGGGTCTGTCAACCTCTCTATTTTAGTGTGATACTTGTATTTTGGCTAAAAACCATAGAACATATTTTCCTGCAAGTTTGTCAAAAAATATAATTCCATTTTCTTTGATTCACTGTGATGTTTAGGGTGCTTCTCCTATTACTTCTGTTTCTGGTTGTCGATGGTTTATTATATTTATTGATAATTGTACCTGTATGACTTGGTTATTTTTTATGAAACATAAGGACAAATCAGCATCTATCTTCCAAAATTTTCACTGTATGATCCGTACTCAATATGGAGCTGAACTCCGAGTACTTCACTCCGATAATGATAGGGAATATTTGAGTAAACCACTTGCTGCTTATTTTCAGGAACATGGATTGCTTCATGAAATTTCTTGTGCTCAAACACCCCAACAGAATAGTGTTGCTGAGCGAAAAAATCGACATCTTCTTGAAACTGCTAGAGCATTAATGGATAGTGCTCATGTTCCTCATCGTTTTTGGGAATATGCTATTGTCACTGCCACCTATCTGTTAAACCGAATGCCTTCTCAGGTGTTGGATTATTGCACTCCTTTACAGGCACTTGCCGAACATGTGCCTCTCCCATCTGTTCTTACTTTACCCCCAAAAATGTTCGGTTGTGTTGCTTATGTTCATCGCCCCAAGACTCAGCAAACGAAGTTTGATCTTTGTGCAATGAATGTGTTTTTTTTTTTTTTTTTTCTATGGTCCAAGTCAGAAAGGTTATCGTTGTTATGATCTTGCTGGAAAGTGAACGTATGTCACCATGGACGTGACTTTTGTTGAGACAGAAACCTACTTTCCTTCCCCCAGCTATCCGTTTCATGCCCTAGTGGTGAAACTGAAAATTGGTGGGTAGGTAATCTATCTTCTGGTTGTCCTCCTGTTTCGTTTGTTGGAAGTGCCAAATGCTTCTAGTTTACCGATTGAGGGGGAGCATTCTTAGTTGGCTGATGTTAGTAAGGCACCGAATGGAGTGGTACTGATTCTTGAGGCTCCAGAATCCGGAGTATGCCAATAATGAGCATAGCCCCTCTCACCTGAACCCTCTTCAGTATGCGTCCAATCTCCTGAGAATGCGCTTGAGGTAAGTTCTCTCTCTACACCCGACTTTGTTGAAGATACTGATGTGATTATTGGATATAAGCTTCCTGACAAGCATAATCAGGGCAAACCACTAAGTGTATACTCCCCAGATGATGAGGACCGCAGATCGAGGTACGCGATTACAGAATATGTATCGACCAAGAAGTTGTCACCAACCTTACGAGCCTTTGTGTCTACCACATCAACAATTCAGATCCCACGTTGGGTGGACGAAGCAATGAATGATCCAAAATGGCTCCAAGCTATGGCGGTCGAGATGGAGGCATTGGAAAAGAATAGAACCTGGAAACTTGTAACACTACCCGAGGAAAAAAAAACCAGTTGGATGCAAGTGGGTGTTCATTGTCAAACACAAGGCGGATGACACTATTGAGTGTTATAAAGCATGCTTGGTAGCAAAAGGATATACACAGACCTATGGTGTAGACTATCAGGAAACATTCTCACCAATCGCGAAGTTGAATACAGTTCGGGTATTATTATCTCTGGCTGTAAACTTAGACTGGCCGCTACACCAGTTTGACGTAAAAAATGTGTTTCTCCATGGAGACTTGTAGGAGGAGATCTATATGGAGATTTCACCTGGATATAGGTACACTCAGCAGTCAAAAGTGGTATGTAAATTGCAGAGATCCTTGTATGGTTTGAAACAATCTCCCTGTGCTTGGTTTGGGAGATTTAGCTCGGCAATGAAAAGGTACGGGTATTCTCAAAATAATTCTGATCATACCTTATTCTTAAAGCAGTCCCAAGGTCGTATCACCACTTTAATTATCTATGTAGACGACATGATTATTATAGGGGATGATAGTATAGAGATTCTGAGATTACAGGGATTATTGTCACAAGAGTTCGAGATGAAAAACTTGGGTGGCCTGAAGTATTTTCTAGGAATTGAAGTAGCCAGGTTGAAGATAGGAATATACTTATCATAACGTAAGTATGTTTTTAATCTGTTAGCAAAAGTTGGGATGTTAGACTGTAAGCCAATAAACACACCTATGGTACTAAACCATCGACTTGGAGAGTATCCAAACTAAACTCCTACTAATAAAGAACGATACCAAAGGTTAGTTGGTCGTTTGATTTATTTATCTCATACACATCCTGACATCGCTCATGCGGTGAGTTTAGTGAGCCAGTTTATGCATTCTCCGAGTGAGGATCATATGAATGCAGTATTGAGAATTATTAGATATTTGAAGTCAGCTCCAGGAAAGGGTTTATTGTTTGCAAAGAATGGCCACCTTAAGGTGGAAGGTTATACAGATGCAGATTGGGCAGGGAGTGTGACAGACCATTGGTCAACTTCGGGGTATCTCACATTTGTTGGTGGTAATCTTGTGACATGAAGAAGTAAGAAACAAAAAGTTATGGCTCGGTCTAGTGCTGAAGCAGAATTCAGAGGTGTGGCGAACGGATTGTGCGAGCTTCTATGGCTCTAGAAATTATTGACTGAAGTTGGTTATCCACTAGGTTTGGGAATTAAAATGTTTTGTGATAATAAAGCAACTATAGACATTGGCTGTAATCCTGTTCAACATGATAGAACTAAACATGTAGAAATCGACAGGCACTTCATTAAAGAGAACTTGGATGCAAAAGTGATTCAGTTACTGTTTGTTAGGTCTAAAGATCAACTAGTTGACATTCTGACAAAGGTGGTGTGTAGCAGAGAATTTCATTGCTCACTGATCAAGATGGGTATAAAAGACATTTTTTCACCCACTTGAGAGAGAGTGTGGATGTGAGTCATGGTTCCTATTAATTAGGAGTTGTGGAGTTGTTTCCTTGTATAGAGTTCCTATTATTGTGTAGTTCCTATTAGGGTGCATTTCCTAATTTAGGGGTATAACTAATTTTATATATAAGCTGAAATTAGGTTGTAAAGAAAAAAAAGAGAAATATTCTAAAATAAAAAAAAAAACCTTTATTCTACAAGATATACAATAAAACTTTTATAAATTAATATTCGATAAATTAATAATTTTTTAAGATTTTGACTTAAATTAATAGGCTAAATTAACACTCAATTAATTATTTTTTTTAATTAATAAAATTTATAAGATCTAACGATATTAATTTATAAAAAATTTACTGTAATTTCTTCTTTGTAAAATAAAAGACCAAATAATTAATAAGATGTGGACAAGAAATCTAAAAAACCATTTGTTCAAAGTCATTGCACTTGACTCCATCAACTTGATGTTCAAGTCAAAGTAACAACTATCAAGTTTCTCTTTTGGCAAAAATGCATAAGATTCGGCAGAAATATGCTCAAATTTCGCTAGTGTTTTACATAATTGCATAATAATTTAATAGAAAGTTGTTATATAGAGAATTAGCAGAAATTTATTTTCTAGAATTAAAGGGTACTTTTACATTTGTGTAGTTATATAAAAAAAAAAAAAAAAAAAAAAAAAGGTAAAATACTATTTAGTTCTTGAGATTTAACGAAATTAACAGTTGGATCCTTATATTTTCAGAAAGTAACTATTAAGTTTCTCACGTTTGATTTTGTCATAATAATTGATCATTCCGTAGATTTTTTCAAATTTTTTGTTAAAAATAATTAAAAAATAAATTAAAATAAATTATTTTTTCAAAATACCCTTAACTTCAACTTTTCTATTTTTCCTTCATTTTCTTTCTATTTTTTTTTATTTTTTATTTTATTTTCTTTCCATTTTCTTTTGTAAAAAACTCATATCCATATATTTTCTTTTTCTTTTTTTTTATACTGTAATATTTTTTTTTCTTTTTTTTTTTCGTGCTTAATTAATAAATTAATTAATTGTGTAAATTTTGGGTCTGTTGAAATTAAAGGAAGTAAAATTTGTGTGTGGGTGTTGTGATTAGTGAGATTATATGGAGAAATGAAAGTTTAATTGTGAAGAAAAATGAAAAAAATTTGAGATAGATTTTAATGAAATTGTATGAAAAAGAAAATTTGATGAAAAATTAAAAATATTTTTATTTTTTTAATGATATTTAACGGTCAAATAGATGGAATGACCAATTATTGTGACGAAATTATACATTAAAAACCCAACAACTACTTTTTAAAAATATAGAAATTCAAATATTAATTTTAATATAGAAATTCAAATATTAATTTTACAAACACAACTGACTAAATAATATTTGACCCTTAAAAAAAAGTCATACCAGTTGAGTTGGCGCCCTATATCACAAGCCAGGAACGCCCTAATTTATAGGAAATTTCCTATTTATTATTGTGCTTGGGTCCCTAGTGAGCACAGTACGGGGGAAGATATTGCATTTGACTTCTTTGACACTTGAAAGTTGTAACTAACGTGCACATCTTCTCTCAAATGGAATTAGAATTACATAATCAAAACCTTAAAGATGATTTTTCAAACTGAACAATGTGTATTTCATTCGAGGCCAAAAAAATCAAATATTTAGACAGCAAATCGCCAAAAGTCATCAAATACAAGCAAACCAATCAAGCCAATGGTCATTACAACTATGACTTCTGACTTTGTTCTTCACATTTTTTTCTTCCACTTTGCAATATATGCCTTGTACCACAAGCTTATTGGGTCTCCTCTCATCCTTCTTTAGCTGGTTTTTCCATGCACCGGTCCTCAGTCTTCATTGGTTCTTCTATGGTTGATTTCAACCCGAAAAAAGTCTTCATTGTCTATCCGAACTTAGTTCAGAGCAACAAAAAGCCATCATCATTTCAAGCTGGAAACAATTTACAATTTGTCCGGCCCTTGTGAAAATGACAGATGGAACAGCTAACCCTAGCCGACTGGCACAGGATTTTGCTGATTTGGTAATTTGTGAGAATGCAAACATTACCTCTTCCGGTAAGATGAATGAGGCCTCATTACCTACAAACCGTGATTGCATTTGGCGCACCGTAGCCTTCATTCATGAAATCCACAAATTGAAAATTAATGTCCATATGTACAAATTTACAAATCAAATATTTGGTTGAATATCTCTGGATCGCATGTAGGCTAAAAACTGAGTTGGTAGTTCAGCTAGAAGTGCTTGAACAACAGAAATTTGTCCACCTGCAAAAATTATGTGTTACCAATCAACTGAAATTAATAATTGAATTTCTTATTTATGAGAATAATATATTTTCTTACTTTGTACATTCTGAAATGGTATAAACTGAATTATATCACGTGAAGCAACGCATCCAGTGGAACTTTCAAGTCTCTCTCCTTTATCAGCATTTAAAATCTGTGCAACAACTGTCAAACTTCAGAAATTCGGAGGAATTCAAAAAGATAACAGAGGTTTCTAATTTAGCATCTATAATGCAAAGAAAATGTTAGCAGTTGTAATAATCACATATTCCAGTATGAAAAGAAGTAAAGATGTGGAAGTGATACCTCCATTTCTTTGAAGTCAGCTCCCCCAACTCCAACAATAAGGATTGATAATGGTAGGTCAGATGCCTTCACTACAGCATCTTTCATTTCTTGGAGATCTGTTACAACTCCATCCTAAGATATTCGACAAATCAGAGCAAATAATTGGTTTGTGAATTTAACAAAATGGAATTTTATTCTTAGATATTTTAAACTTGTGGAAATGGCACACTGATATTAAATTACATCTTATGGGGTAAGAGAGTGCTACCAGACAGTGAGACTTGCCATCAAATTGATAATTATCTTGGCCAAAGAGCACAAACAAAATTAACAGCACGAAAAAAAAAAGATCCAGCTTTCCCGTATAATTCTTACCGTAATTATTAACAAAACAAAGTATTTTTTTACTCCATTTGCAAGAGACTGGCTAGCAATCAGCGCAGCGTTGCTTATCACAGGTTCAAAAAGCGTTGGACCAGCTAAAGAAACATTGAGGAGAGCACTAGTATATGATGTCATAATTCCGTGAATTCCTTCAACCTGAGAGGTATAAAGCTTAACAAAAAGGCATGTAGCTAGTTGCTATAAGTGTGAACATAGGGGTAAAAAAAAAAACAAGTTCTAGGTATTTCACCTCACAGTGATTAGTGCTTCCGCTCAGGTTAAAACAATGAGAAACTGGACCATCAATTGGCTGTGCACCAAATCCCCAGGCAGGAAAGCGCTTATCTGTATCATAAAACTGCAACACTTCCACAACTTCTACGATTGCCTGAAATACAAATTGGCGGAATTATGACATAAAGGAAAACCCGGACTTGGTAGGCTGTTGTAATTTTCTCCATATTAAAGAAAAAAAATGCAAGTCACTTCTTTGGGCTTAGGCACATCACAGAACCATGTAAAAATTTATAGCCCCATTTTTCCCCTCTATATTTTTGTTCATTCTTGTTTGTGTGTGTAGTGCTGCTGAATTTTGCTGACAAACCAAAGTATAATGTTCACCCATCGATCATAGCGATTGAAAAAAGTTAAATGGAAGACATGAATTTCTTACTTGCTGGTATGCATTCGGCCGTCCAGAAGGATCAAGATAATGCAAAGAATCAGGCAAGCGGGGATTTCCATTTGAAGCTGAAAGATGAAAATGAAAGACATAATTAGGGAACTTTGAATGCACAAATTAAAAGATATGTCCAGAGAATTGTATAGTAGAAGTGGTCCAGTTGAATAACAAATTCCTGTGAATAATGACAAACCATATAGATGATTAACACCACAATCATTTCATTTTGCAGTTTAAGTGTGCAAATCAAGAAGGGGGAATGTGAAGAAAGTGGCAGAACTGAAATGATGTTCGTAAGCATAAAGAAAACACAAGAACAAATATTATGTATGATTGATGACTTGTTAAATGAAAAGGAGAAAAAAATTTGTTTCCAATGTAGTCCCAAAGTTGTTAACAGAAAAAAATAATTTGATCTCCAGGAAAAAAAAAACTCAGGTATTTTAGTTAAAGTTAAATTGAAAGAGAAGTACCAGTGAAATCAATAGCCACCATGAAGTTTAGTTCACATCCTCCTTTCAAGTAATCCAGAAAAGTATATTGAATGCTTTCAGAAAATTTATCCACAAATAGCTGGCTTTTTAATACCTGCACGTTTGGGAAGTTTTAGCTAAAGACAGAATGGTTCAGAATTGAAATTAATTTGCTTTACATAATCGAACCTTGTTGTGATCACGCCCAACAGCTGTAGGTGAAAATAAATTTTCTCCTGCCCCACTGGAACAAAGCTTTTCCAATTCTGCTAGGGATTTTCGAACTTCTCTGAAAATTAACAGAAACAAGCCCCATCAATAATAAGGTATAAAGAGCTAAGGGGAAGAAAATGAAGAAGAAAAGAAGCTCTCTGTCTACCCAATCAAATCATGCTTGCCACTGCTATTGAAGTTGTAGCACTCTATAACCAGTGGACTATCCTGCAGGTTAGATTAGAAACAAAAACAGAGAACCACAAAAAATATCATCAAATAAAATCTGAACATATAAATTTGCTTGCAGATTTGGAGCTCCAAATTCCATTTTAGGTCAAAGAGACTGATGGGAAAAGAAATTGCGAATAGAAAGGCAAGGAACAATTTATTGTTTGATTTTAAAATGTAAAAACATTAATCTCCATACACTAAAAAGGTACAATTGCGCAGTAGTGAGACATAGTGGTCATTAGACTCAAATAACCAAACAAAACTTCTTTCAATGCATGCTTAAAAATTTAATTTCCATTTTCCTTTTCGTTTTCATTTTTTTTTCTTTCAAAAAAGGTATGCCTGAACAATAGCATGCTGTATTTCTACCAACTGATGAAGATTCTGAACCCAAATGCAATATTGCTTTTACCTTGCTTCCAACTTGTTGAATATTCAAAAAGACTGGTTTCCATATTGGGCTGTTATCATTCTTTAGAACTTCTGTTTTACATACAGGAATGGGGATCCCACTTTCAACAGTTTTCGAGATTACCAGGAAAGGATTCTGCAGATAAAATATGCATCACATAATCATTTATGTTTCTCATAAATATCTGATAAAAGCAAGAGACATAAAAAGCCCATACAATTCTTGAGAACAGATCCTTATGTTCCAAATCTGAACACCTTAATATCATCACTGTTGTAGTCTTTGAGCTAATGCATTCCTCAGCATGCACAATCAGCTGTCCACGTTGCTGGTGGCTTGGTATTGTAGAATCATCTTTATGTACAAGATCTAAGGTCAGCGACCTATTTGGTTTGGTCACAATCTTTATGGACAGAAACAACACTGTAGGTCATTAACATATCTGTATTTGAATTTTAGTACAAGGAATAAATTTTTATACATGAATCCTGGTCACTAAGAACTAAAATTCTCATAATATGCCTGATAAGATTATTATCGAGCAAAACAGAAAATAATAGGATAAATTTCCTTTCTATTGTTCGTTTTCATTGTTTATTCCATTATAATTCTATCATGATCTACCAAATACAACATGAGACGTTAACTTTCATCATGGAATGTGAAGGTCTCTCTAGCTAAATTTAAAGTACATAGATTTCCATATTTCAGTAAAACGGCTTTGAAGTTATGATATTGTCATATTGGTAAATTCTACAAGAAAGTACAATCTAAAGCAGTCATGTCATACCTTAGACAAAACACAAGATGCTTCGCCAAGAAATTGTTGCTCATCTAGCTTGAGCATCTGCATTTGTTAAATCATTTGTTATTTACAATTTCATTCATTCAAATGAGGGTAACATAAATCTTTTCATACAGTTATTTGGAACATTTTTTTGCTTTGAATTTATTCTCATGATATCTAGATAGCATACAACTACACCAATAGAATGGCAAATCAAAGTAAATTTCCCCAGTTTGTTAATGTACGTCTACAACAGCCAAGTTCTCTTCTCCTTTGCATGGAAGGCAAAAGTGTGAAATCATAGATATGAGATGTTATTGATCAACCACATTATGTAGCAGTATAAATCTCACAATAGTACAGAATCACCTGGTTCAAATTTTCATTACATGATTATTATAAGCTTCACATAGTCTATCACGACCTTTCCCAATTGCAGACATCCTTAACCAGCCAAAAAAGGTTTTTCTCTTTACAGTATTAAATGCCAAAACAAAAATAAAAGAAATGGATTTAGAAAATTGCCAATTATCCAGCAAGTATTAAATTTATTTTCATTAAAGAATTTCAGGCTTTAATTACAAAAAAGGTATGTAAAAAAATCGTTAATATAGACAATGATATTCAATCCCAATTGTTTAAAACAATATAATGTGAACTTAGCAGAATTTTACTTGGCAGAATTTTCTTTCTTCAAATTTTCATTAATTTCTTCACAAAATCTTGCAAATAAATACTCAAAGAAAACTATCATCAAATAGATGAAGTGTATGTATTTATTGTTTCACAAACAATAATTGATATGTGAATTGTAGTTAAAATCAATCAAACATAAATTTAAGACATCTTCTAAAGAAATTTGACTAGGCTATAAACCGAATTTCATAAACATTCATGGTTTAAATTTCAACATTTTAAATAATAGGACCTGAATAATAATTAACTCAATAATAAAAAAAAAAGATTCCCTACTATTGATAAAGCCTATGAAAGTATTATAAAATTTCCAATATAATGATGGAAATTCTGGCTTTAAGAGAAAATTTCCAATACAGAACTCTTTTAAAAGGAAAAAACCATATGTATCATTAAAACACCCAAATTATGCAGAGCCCACGTTCAATCTGGCAAATGCGACCAGCTCATATAGTCCACATATTTGATTTTTATGCTTACTTTTATTTTTGTTTTAAAGTTTTTTAGCACCTTGGCAAAAAAAAAAAAAAATATTCTGGCTTTCTAACAGCCAATGGGCATGTAGTACAGTGGCCTATGTTTCTAGGTTAAAGTGTTACTATCACATAATGTAAAGACAATTTTGGTCACTATAGGGTTTTTTTTTCCTTCTGTTAATTGTATACTGTACAGATAAATTTACAGTATTAAAACTGTATCCCATCTCACAAGCCAATGAATAAAAGAGAAATAGCACCCACGATAAATTTCCTAATTATTTGAGATGGATGTTAAGATAACAGACAAATAATATTTTAGCATAGCTTAAGATGTTTGAAAAAAATATTTCCTCACATTGCACATCCACTAACAACTAGCAACAAAAAACTAACTTGAGGCCCCAA
Organism: Aleurites moluccanus; assembly: GCA_948193065.1. Classification (NCBI taxonomy): domain Eukaryota; kingdom Viridiplantae; phylum Streptophyta; class Magnoliopsida; order Malpighiales; family Euphorbiaceae; genus Aleurites; species Aleurites moluccanus. Next base: position 9,979 of record CANXYC011967078.1, on the reverse strand, counting down.
AGGTTCTCTCTCAACAAAATGGGACAAAAAAAAGTCATATTAATGAAGGTTATAAACTTCAATTAATGATCATTCATCTATCTTTTATTTTATACTCTGTGCCTCAAATTTTTTAAGTCCATTTTGCAATCACCACTTAGATATAATAGCAACAATGTTAAATAATTCAATATGCTGTTCAAAACAGACAAATAAATGAAATAAATAAAAACTACAGAATCACTGAGCTAAATATTAAGATGTTAAGAAATCTTAAGAATGGAGTTAACTTGGCACTGCTAGATTATATTTGCACATGTATTTAATTATAAACAGTATCCACAACAACTTCCTCATCAACAATGACAACAACAGAAGAAAAAGGAGACACAATAATAAAAATGTACCTTTACATCTACATTGTGGAATTGTGTGTCAACATCATATACATGAAACCTGTGGTAAATATACATACTAAATTATAGTCAAACCAATAAAATGCATCTTTTGTTGAGAAGAAGATAAGAATTTCAAGGTTTCAACTTACACCAAAGTCTGTACAACTTCAAACTGGAATGTGATAGAATATTTCATAATCCAAGTAGGATTCAATGAATTAAGAACTCTTTCAGTGCGGAAAACTTCAGTAGGTTGTCCATCTCTTCCTTTAGTATAAACAACCACCATAGGATCACTCTAAAGCAAATAAAACTTATAATATAAGATGCAGAAGATAAACATTCAAAAGAAATTTTGGTGCCATTGATCACTATTAAATATGTCAAAAGTCCCTGTTAATGTCCTACCATTTCAATTTAGCTTTATTTTATAGCTCTACTTTTATGTATAAAAATCACCACCAATAAAAGCTCCAAAGGAGGTTCCACCCATACATAATAGGAGCATACAAAACTAAAGATCTTCATATTAGGTATAGCTGGGTCTTATAATGAATTCCAGCTTAGTTGGCACAGCAACTTCAAATTCATTGTATGAGGACTCAATGCAATGATTGTATGAAGAAACGATGAGCTGAAAAATAAAATTGAAATGCCATGCAACACTGGCTGAGAAGATTAGCATATCATATAAGGGACAACACTTGAAAGCTATTGCCATAAGTGACATATCTGTAACAATGTAGTCTCCTACCACTTCTCATGTTAACCAACTATCTACAAATTCAATGAAAATTCCCATATGTTCAACTTCAAATAAGAAAAAAAAAGTTCCCAAACATTAATAAACTTGAAGCAGGATTTGGAATGCAACTAATATGAGGTTACGGTGATTAAGCTAGTGCCAAACAGAGTCTTTTATCTTAGGTGGCAGATAGGTAGCAGAGGCAAGTCATAATGAACCTGTTGCTTCTATAATACATAGTTTATAATAGGAATGCACAAAAATTAACTAAACCGACCAAGCCAAATCAATCCAAACCAAAAACCATGGTTTAGGTTGTTCCGAGCTTAGTTATGGTCTTAAAATTTTATAAACCAAATTTTTTTTTTATGGTTTAAAAAAATAAAAATCCAATTAAACTGAACCGAATCAATAATATGATAAAACTACATTGTTTTTTAGCTATATACTCTAATATTCTTTAAAATATTTTTTAAAATAACATTAATTGAAGAGTTGGAGAGTTTTTTTTTTTAAATACTCTAATTAATAGTTTCCTAATTTATTTAAATTGACTGTCCATCTATTCACAACTCTTCAAATTTTCTTTTTATTCTTTAGAAGTTGTGCATTTCTATATTTTGGAGGATTTTTAGAGAACTTTTATGTTGTTATTTTGATCATTACTGATTTCTTTAGGGATATTTCATTCAAATTTTATTATTATAATACTATAGAATTTCAAATACACAACTTTCTTTTATAGTATTGATAAGGTTGATTGTTAATATGATTTTATTTTAATGTTTATTAAATTTCATTATCTTTTCATTTATTTTATTTTATTTTATTTATTTATTACTTTTGTCAAACCGACTATCCAAACCAAATTCAAATAGCTTTGGTTTGGATACTTTTTATTATTATTTGATTTGGATAAGAGTTGAAGTATTAAAAACCGATGTTATTGGTTTGATTAAAAATATTTGCTCCAAACCGACCAAACTGAACCATAAACACCCCTAGTTTATAATATCCACATTAAGAAGCCGTATCACTAGACATGGCACCATTAGAGACCAATAAGCTAGATGATAAATATCTGGTATTACATTAAAGATAATTTAAACAATAATATTATGTATCTTCTTAGGCACACATAGTGCATAACAAAATGGTACTAAAGCCACACCAAGACAAAGGATACAGCTATTAATTCTAATGTGTGTTAACTCATGGTCTGCCATATAATATTAAATTTTATTCTCTTTACCAGTACTCACCATTCACCAAACAATTCTCTTTGGTCCCTTGCGGAACCACAATCTTCTTCATTATTGCATCAAAAGCTTACTTGAGGGTAGTTTTATAAGCAATTAGGTAGGCTGGGGCTGCTAATAGAACCAAGCTTTAGGCTCCTGGGCCAAATGGACGAGCCCATTCCATCCATGTTACACTAGAACCAGTGATCTGCTTGAAAAGTGACACACTGATTCCGTCCATCTTACAGCCATGTAATACTGGTACAACAAAGTTAAAAAACTGTCTACAGATGCTTAGCAAACAAGGGCCTTTTATGCCAGTGGCACTGTGAATTCACTGAGATGATTTCACAATTTCTACTTGTTAATGGTGACTCGGCTTAATAAATTTCACAATCAATTACATGATGTTGTCCCTTCAGATGAATCAAGGCTATTGCTTTATGCTTAATTCCACCTGTATATTACATTGCTAGATGTTTCCAAGAGCATTTCACATTAACAAACATGTGTGACTTGGCCATATGGCCTTAAGACTGAGTTTCAAGCATATAAAATCATCACAGAACTTCTGATTTCTTCCATTCATTTTAGTTACCCAATATTATTCAAAGGTCCATTATAACAGTATATTACATATGATTTTGTGTCGAAATGCAAAAGGTGATCGTAGGAGACTCAAACTAATAAAATTTGGTGCCATTTGAAAAGAGAAGTCTTTTAAGGTAATTTCCATGGTTGCATATAAAGATTAAACAACTTATGCGATTTCTATCACTAATTATAAATTAATCATATCCATCAATAGCCCCAATAAAGAAAGTATCAATCAAAATAAATTGAGAAGTTACATAACGAACCTTGGATAGCACATCACAGTCCCGCAAATTTGCAGCAGAAAATGATATCTGGATATATATGGGTTGTACATTCAGGAGTCAATACAAAACATGAAAAGTATAACCTAAACATGAAAATTCAATGCATATATTGAATAAAATGAGTTAGCAATTGCATTCAATTGGCAATAACTCTTTGCTGGTATCAAGTTTAATATTCTTTTCAAGTAATCACCTACTGAGCTCAACACTCTGAATCATTAGACTCCTACTCCAACCTTGCCAAAATTAATTTAAAGAAAACCATTACTTTTAATGAGTTAGTAGTGATTATAAACTTAAACCTAGCTTTTCAAATTCAGAATCTAGCAAATTGTCTTTTGATAAGGCCGAAGGTTGCTTCAAGTAAACGAGATTTTCCTATTGGAAACAAATTCGTTTTTGATGGAGTAGAAATTTTCACATGTTAAAGAAAATCAATTAATCAATTGTTCCACTACATAAGTTATGAAATTGATTCTAATATCAAACTATACTAATTATAAATCCCAAATCTCCACTTGATAGCTTCTGTATCCATTGAGTTAAAAAATTATCCTGAAGCATCCTAGGGTAACTGCTAAAAACAAAACAATCAAAAGCTACAAATTGGAAGCCACTTCCAAACTGATATTGCCACAATGGCGATACATGGAGATAAAAAATGGCGCTCCTAGAGTTATAGGTTCCAGATTTCAGCGTTCTACAATTCCAAAATGCACTCCAAAGATCTTGTAATTAGTAGAATTTAGCAATTAGTAACTTCGGATCCAAATTACACTGAATCAACCCTGAAAACACCTCACCTTAACGAAATAACATTAATTATTTGTCAAAGAAGTACCAACCTCGATCTGAGAGAAGATGCCGTAAAAGCCACGAGACTTGAGGTAGTAATCAACGGCGTCATTAGCAGCAGAAGCAGCGCCGGCGGAAGCAGTAGCGGTGCCACCGACGGCCTCCCTCCCGCCGGCTACGTCGGAGCAACAATTTCCCATCCCACAGCTTCTAAAGGACAACTCAGGAGCAGCAGCTAGGCTCCCAGTATATAACTATATGATAAAGTATTAGGTAGGATGATTCTATTCACATCACATTGGAGTCAATTTAATGTATAACTAGAGGGTAATATATATATCCACTTGAGTTCATTGACACTTACTAATTTAAAAAATAAAAAGAGTAGGAAGAGAGAGAGAGAGAGTATCCAACTAGTGAATATGGGCTATCAGTCGCAGTACTTTTTCTTTAAAAAACAAAATGCGTTTCTGGAGGAGAACACAGAGATACAAACGCGCGTTTGGTGTTTTTTGACGTGATAGGATATTTCGTAGAAGCATAGAGGGACTGGGTGGGTTGGTGGGTTTTGATCACCTCAAGCTGGGTACATTTCTGTTTATATGAAGCCGTGTTTCAGTAAATTCTTAATTAGGCCAGTTAAAAAGTGTCGTTTTTGGTTTAGGATTTGATTATTTACTTTGTTGACGCGCTTCAACGACTTGGAGTTTGACTAGTGAAAGAATGATTTTTTAACGAGGATTGCTCAGAAATTACTCGACGGCTTTAAATGGGCCAATTGCCGGCCTTTGCTATATGACGTTATGCACCACGCTTGGTCAACTGTACAAAATATGCAATAAGTAGTAAAAAGTCTTTAGGAGAATAGATTGGAGATTTGAAACTCTATCAACAAGCTGCAGGCATACAGTTATTGTCAACCCAGTGGATGACAAAAGATCTTTAAGGGAATTCATTTATGAGTTTGAAATTATTTCATTTGAGAATTAATTTCCTTACTTAATATAATGCAGCCAAGCCAACAGCTTTCCGCTCTTTCCCTTCTCTGTAACCATCTACTAAAATGAATTCTTTGCACATTATTTGTTGTTTCAAGTTCATCCACCATATACCCTTTTTTTGCAAATTGCAAGGTGAGGATAAGTTGCAAAGAGTAGACAATGATAATGTTTTTGGAACGATGAAGACGAGCTTTGTAGGTAATAGCTAGCTAGCTGGGTGAGGTCAAGTAATAAATTTCCTTCTAGTCTTTTATTAGTACACTGTATAGTACAATGATCATGAGGTGGATCACATGAGTTGGTGCTTCCTGGTGATTTTCTATAAGAAAAAAGGTAAAGTAAATATATTTAGTAGGCAACCAAAATTAAGAGCAAATTACCATGTAGAATCAATGAAATTGTGCTTGCTAAGAGGCAAGCATTAGGGAGAGCGAAGCTGAGACAGCAAATTGGGGCCACTAGCTAAGACAATAATTATGAAGTTCCTGCTTACTTTTTTCTCCATCTAAATTAAATTTTAATGTGGAAAAGGCAGAGAGAGAGACATTAGATATGTAAGATACAGCTAAAGTATTACGAATGTCCCACACCACTGCTATGTGGGGAACATAGGGGTCCAAATCAATGGCATGCTAGCTATTAATCCCCTAAAAGTATAACATAATAGCTATACCCCATCTCCATTACAATAATATTGCATGGTCGGTTCAAAATAATAATAATAATAATATTGCATGGTGGCTTAAATAGTGCTATCAATTCTTCAATCACACGTATCACTCAACGTAAAATTTTTTTAAGGAGTGACACCCCTCAATTTAGGAAAAAAATATAAAAATTTTAGAAAGAAATACAATGAATTAAAGATTAATAAATTAATTTTTTAAAATAGAATAATTATTTTTTATTAATTTTAGTAAATTTGAGATATTATATAGTAATTTATTTTAAAAAAATTTAAAAATTAAAAGGTCAAAAAAATGAAAAATATATGACTAATTGGGGACTAAAAAATTAAATTTTTAAAATAAAATTATTATTTTATTAATTTTATAATTTTTAAAAACTAAATAGTAATTTTATTACCGCCCCTTACCACGAATGGATTGGCCTCTGTCACCCACAGCATATCCGGCCATAACTTTAAAATATCATTCAGGCCCTCTTCTGATACAAAACATTATATTTTAATTTTAGCTATGTATATTAAATATTTATTATATATAATAAATACATGATTTATAAGATCATTTGATGTTCCCAAAACTGTGACAAAGTCAACTAGAACAACAATGAGTCAACCACTTTACACTGACTGGCTTTAAGGGTCATCAAGTCCGTGTTGGATTAGAATTCAGATCATTATCTAATTTCTCCCCCATACTAGCAACATCAATTTGGAAATCCACTTCATTTTGGGCTCCCAGTGGAAAGAAATATTGACGCACTAACTTCAAGACAAGTCCTAAATAGACCGAAGTCGTCCATCTTCATCCCCAGAAAAGAAAAAGGCTTTTGTATCGAGTTTGAGCAAGTCTCTAGGTCAAGTTCCATTAATGCGCTGCATAGATTTTTTTTCTTAAACCACAATGGGTATAATAATATATCATTCTAAGGGAAGACTTAATCAATAATGTAAGGAAGGAAATATACAATTTCAATGTTGATTTCTAAATTATAAGCATTTTTCTACCATGACATGGAATCCATCACTTTTCCCGTCAGTATTACATACTAGAAATTGCTTCAGAGTTTCTAGGTATGAACATCAACTATCATGAATAAAGCAATTCACAATGAACTATAATAAGCTGATCTTTCGTTCAGGTTATATCGTTAAAGCTTCCTAGGATGTCATAGTTTCACTGTATGAGAGAGCAAAGGAATTAATGATTGCTGTAACTGGCAAATCATATCAAATTTCAAATTGAAGGACTCATCTAAACTCAAATTGTCAGACAACGCGTTGAAGGGACCTCAACACAGGAATATGAAGGAGGAACAAGAATATTCCCTACTGCCTATCCTGATATAGATGTTTGGGTGTCCAATTGTGTATGTTGCATAGTATATGCAGTTGCAGGCAAGTAGAGACAATAGTTCTGAACAACATTTTCCTGATGCATGACAAATTCTTGCTTCTGTGACACGAACTGATAATGCTCATTGGCTGAGCCAAGGTATTGATTGTTAGTAAACATCTCCCCACCAGGCCGGTAACAATGATAACTTCAACATGGAGATGGTTATAAATCAGTTTCATATTAAAAGGTTTAATAAAAGCAGAAGAGGAAAAAAAAAGAAAAAGAAAAGAAAAGCATTTTATAGTACATGCTAATTTTCTGAAAATTAAGCAAGCAGAAGCAGGTAAAGTTTCCAAAAGATTATCTCCAGTGGAATTACCTAGAGAATGAGGGCATTAGAAGGCTCGGGATAATATAACAACTCCACATCTTTCCAACAGCATGAACTGCTATCAATATATATTTTTACTTCTCATACTTTAGATTATAGACTATTGTTATTTAGGTACTGTTTGGTTAGCATTTCAGACATGAACTTAATTTTAGAAATTCGTTTGCCTCCTGAAACACAAAGTATTTTGAAATGCCGATAAAGCGAAGATCTTGTAACTATGATAAATTCTCAGCATAATTTATCGAACAAAAATACATATTCTAGAATACATTGTCGCTACTATTTGTTTGTTGGTTGCAAGATTTCAAATTAGGATTCCCTATTCTTATTGGGAGCTAAGGTACCTGTGGTATGGGTTCCCTAGTGAGTACACCTGTTGACCATCTCTGGAATTGTATGAAGCAGTTGGAACTGGTAGAGATTGTGGCTCCATAGCTTGATAGGCATAGCCTGTGTTCACCATGTCTCATTATGAAGCAGGTTGTGATGGTAAAAACCTCTGCTCAATATGTTGAGTGGCCAACACTTGTGGGACATAACTGTGTTTCATCATAGTAACATATGGTTCCTCCACATGAGACTGTGTTGGGGCAGGTATAGGTTGTAGCTTCATTGATAGAAGACCATGTGTTGAGGATCCATAATAAGCATATTGTTGGCCTTGTACCATCTGTGGAGTATGTTGAGACTTCAAGACTGAAGGGCTATGACTAAGTTGCATCCCAGCTACATATGGGTCGTTTAGTGAAGACACAGTTGCTTGGGGCTGAAACTGATTCTCTATGGCTGGAAGTGGCCTGGCTGCACTAGACAATATAGAAGGCACATGTGTTGGGGCAGGCATAATAAGCGGACGAAACGACAAGAGAATCCATACCTGCACCGAGAGAGTGAATGATATTAAATTAAAAGGTACTGCAAATAAATAACAGAAGATAATCTAATCAATAAGGGTGAAATTCGATTAGACATGATCATGCTTGATAATGCAACTTGCCTGTCATTTAGTTCTTGTTTAAATTTTCCCTTCTGGTAATTATCTTGGATAACATGTTTAAAGGAGCTCTCAGGCAAAGGGAAACAATCCTGACATATTCTGAAGCTCACCTGAGAGAAGGGTCAAAAGAAAAAAAAATGTCAAAAGACAAATCCTTTCCAGCGGATTGAAAAGTTATGTACTTTGACATAATTTAAAATAAGGGTAAAAGAAAAGAAAAGAAATATCAAGGAAGGACAGACTTGCAAAATGATAATGAAAAATATGGACAGGACCACCATTTGAATTTTGCACGAGAGTATCAATGCTTAGAATAGCCGTGACCTTTGAGCAGCATTGCTAGGAATACACCAAACTCCAAGATGTTAAGCCATTCTAGTTATTATTCTTAAAATAAGAACCCACAAAAGGACACCTGAAGTTCATTACCGCAGGTCTGTTTCCAACCACATTGCTCCTAGGAAGTCCAGGAACAAAGTCCCAACAGAATATTTCACCCCAGATGACAAGGTCTTATATTGTCATGGTACCGCATACATGTCTTTCTTTGCAGATATTCCTCTGTTTACCAACCAACTTTATGGTCATAGGACCCTCCTTGGCATCTTTGAGCAGCCTATATCTGGGTTAGTGACTTTATTCAAAAGAGAGTTGGCTATGTAAAAAAATTAAGATAGAAGTTGAACTATACTACTCCAAATCATTAAGCATGGAAGTCGCCAAGTAATTGTTTTTTCTTAGGCTTAGATATTCAACAACTACACCTTACAGGTTTATATGTGAACTAAAAAAAAAATACCTGTGCAGGAAACTTCCCACCAAAAGCAGCAGGTTCCAAGTTCAACTTTCAAACAGAGGTAGAGAAAAAGAAGTCAAAGAGAAAAAGAAGTCAAAGAGAAAAAGCTCCATCCCGGGTTTGATCTTCTCTACAACTTCCTTTCTCCCCTCAGGAAGCCCAAAAACACGGTACATGTAGCACTCTGGCTTTGTTTTTCCATTACACAAAAATATAAAACCAGAAAGTTTGTCCATAGCTTTATCATTTCCTGTGTGACTCCACTGGCACAGACAGCAGTAGTAGAGGCATAGGCACGTGCCGATTTGGAGGAAAGGGAATGAATCTCCTTATTGTTCTTCTCCACATTTTTATTTGGCATTTAGGAGGCTAGCAGCCTGCAATTTTCTCTTGGACTCTTTGCTTTTTCTCTAGCTACAGATAAAACTGTCGATATAATGAAAACCAGGAATCACCTAGGTAATCCTGAGCACAATATTGTTCTAAAATAAACAAATGATACTAAGAAAAATAGTTGAAAATAACAACTAGTAAAGGTTGAGAGGATATGATTTTATACATGGAAGAAATAAATAGAATCATGAAACTGTCACGACCCGCTCTCGCGAGCCGAATCGCGACGGTCCTAGGGCACGGGAGATGCCAATGGCGACCGGCACCCGTAGAACCCATCAATCTCATACTATACAATCACTCATAATATCGCAGCGGAAAATATAACTTACCCA
>CANXYC011967019.1:0-31427 GCA_948193065.1 Aleurites moluccanus | reverse complement strand
TGTGTGAGCTCTCAAAATTTTCTCACAACACAACTGTTTTTATATTTTTATATTAATACACATCAGTTTTATATATATATATATATATATATATATATATATATATATATATATATATGTAGAGGAAAAGCATAAGCAGAGTCTAGGCTGCAGAATTACATCTGAGTAGATATAGATGTGGAATCAAGATTCCATTTATCATTGCAATTTTCTCAGTTGAAAATGCTTTTCAACTTTCATTAAATTTTTTTGGCAGGCTGCAATTTGCCTTTTTTTTTACTCATCTTTGAAAACTGTCAAATTCATGTGTCTGAAAACAGGGTTTTTGGAGTGCAAAAGCAACTCTTCAATGCAAAATGCACCCTAACTATGTAAAAATTTAGAACTAGAATTCAAGGATATGGGATATGAGATTTAAAGCTTGATTTCCAACATCTGATATTTTGAAGAGGCTATTGGAGATAAAATAAAGAAATTTTTTGCTATTGCATGAATTTTGTTTTTTCCTTGTCATGGACGATAAACTTGTTCTTTTGTGTGTAATTATTTGTGCAATTTTTTTTCAACTTCTTACAGGGGCATGGTTTTCGAAAGGAGCTTGTTGAAATGCTTGCTGATATAAAACCTCGGTTTATCAGATTTCCTGGTACATAAGATATGAGTTTATGCGCGTGAATGGTTTTTGGCTCATATTGGATTATCAGATTAAATCATTCGTATTGAAATATCTGGATTTTTGCTATGTAAGGCTTCCCTTTGTTTTATGGGGTCAAAGCTTTCATGTGAAAATGGAAATCAAACCTTTTATAGTAGAAGAGATGATGAGCTGTTGCATGTATGCATACTCTATATCACCGGGCCAGTTGGTCATTGGAAGATATTTTGGAAAGAAACACTCTTTTGTTGCCCTTCATGAAGCATGTCAATCTTTTTTCCGAGTTGTATTGAATATATATTGTCCTTACTTGTTAATGATCATGCTCGGCCTCCTTTTCATCATAAGCAATCCATTGCCAGTCATCATTCACCATTATCTTTTGTATTGGTCTCAATGACCATGATCAACTGACAATCAGGGGCCAAACTAGAAGTTTAAATTTGGGAGGGTCAAGTACAATTGAGTTAAAACCATTCCTGGTTCTAGTGGCTCATGTGACACTTCCACCACTTTATGTATTGGCTGCTTTTCGTTGGTCGCTTCCAATAACAAGGACAACTTTCTACTTGGCTCTTATACCAAATGTTATGGTCCCAAATTTGAATCTAATTATGGTTCTATTTGATTAAACATAAAAATAGAATTAGGGCTAGTTAATAGAGAACCCTTCAATCTCTTGGAGCTTGTTTTGAAGAACTCTACGATCCCTGAGTTAGAGTGTTGAAAATTCTTCTTAATTCCTTTTGTAACTTAGCTTTTGAACATCTGAATACAATAATTACCCACTATAATAAAGAAACTTATTTTCATATTTTAATCTACACATGGGAACCACCGCAAAATGCAGGAGCTTCCTAACATCTACTAAGAGATGTTTCCTTTGAACTAATGCTAAAGTTCTATATTTGCATATTCAGGAGAAAGTAAGGAGATATTTACAACAAAATTGCAGTATACGCAATAGGACTCTTGTAAATAAATTCTATTGCTTTCATACTTTTTGGCGGATACTGAGCACTTTGTGGTCTCTCCTTTTTCTCCCCTTATTTCTGTGTGAAGTTTTATCTCATTAGGATGGTTGGCTACAATTTAAATACCAGAAACTTTATTGAAAATGAATATGATCTCATGATTTATTATCTTCGGGGGCTGGATAGACTTTTCATTTATATATGTTGATTGTTCATGTGAGCAGACATCTTTGGTGCAAGTCCTTGTTGGTCTCAAATTCACTGCATCATTTATGTGATGTCTTTTACCTTTCTACCCTTACAGTGACCATAGTTTGTTTGGATCTGCCTAAACTTTTTTTTTTTAATAATTTTTTTATCACATTCTGTCAGGTGGCTGTTTCGTTGAAGGTGAATGGTTAAGAAATGCATTTCGCTGGAAGGAAACGATTGGACCCTGGGAAGAGAGACCTGGGCACTTCGGTGATGTTTGGATGTATTGGACTGATGATGGCCTTGGTCATTTTGAGTTTCTTCAGGTGTATATCTATTTCTTCTGGAGGTGCCAAATGATATGGAGTTCTTTGAATTTTTCTTTTTTCGGGCAATGGAGTTCTCTGAAAATTGAATTACTTGCATTATCTGTCAATTGTTTATGCAGCTGGCAGAAGACCTTGGCACACTGCCAATATGGGTCTTCAACAATGGTACTGTCCATATACTTGATTTTTAAACCCTTTCCCCCTGTTTTAAATCTGGTTGACTTATTATTTTATGTTTCTTTTGGGATTTATAATTTTGGCAGGAATCAGTCATAACGATCAAGTTTATACATCAAGCATTTTACCTTTTGTACAAGTATGTCTACAATTTCATAATTTTTGCTGAAAAGACTATTTCCTAATTTGAGATCTAGTCTCATAATTGAAGTAGAGGTGGACCTAGCTGCTTGGTTCCTGAGTATAAAATCAAAAAGAAATTTGTTATTTGTTCATTTATTTATTTTATGCATTGAAAATGGCATGAAAGTTCATCATGCATTGGTGAGCCAGTCCAGAGCCCAGGATTGGTTCAAACTCTTAAATTATTGAACTACTGGAATAGACAGACTGCAAATTGATAAGAAAGAGAGCGGCTGGTCCCTTGCTTGGTATTCAATCTTTCTTTTTTCCTGTAAATCAGTCTCCCCTTTTGGTAAGGAAAGAGGGACTGCTGGGAAAAAAAATGAGATAGTTAGGCTTGCCTAAATTGATGCCTTTGCAGCCAATTTTAGGTGTAGAATACATCTCACTGCAATGTTAGATGTGGGATATGGTTGGGTGGGATTTAAGGGGTTATCTTGCAAACTATTAGGTTGACAAGATTCTTTTTTTTTTTTCCTTTGAGGTTTAAAATAATGCTATGTCAGGCTCTAATTGGATTATACAGTTTTAACTTTTCATCCTTCAAGATGATTATAATCTTGTTAAAGGAAAAGAAAGAGGGGAAACCAAAAATAACTTAGGCCATGTTTGTTTCACTTTGGTATTTGAAATGTAATGCAATTTTAGTAATAGGAATCCCTTTTTTTTTGTTTTTGTTTTTTCACAAGAAATCTAATAATTTCTTTTTATATTTTTATGTTTGAATAATTTATATTGAAATGATACATATTTTTCAATATATTTCTTAATATAACCAACAAAATTTACTTGGTTATTTTAAAAATCAACTTGGATTAGGATTGCTTACACTTAGATGTCCGATTCTATTTCCATTTCAATTTTAAGGTGAACCAAACAAGTCCTTAGAGCTTACACAAGTCCTATTCCTGACTCATTAATTGAGTTGTTAATGTTAGACTTAGGACATCTATTAACATAATTTGTAATGAGGTCTGCTTTTGTAATTTGCATGTGTATTTCCTTAATAAAATGAATATGTATAGTTAAATTCTTTTTTCCTATTTAAGTCTTATAGTAATGGCCTATTGGTTTAGCTAGTTAGAGCGTTGTGCTAATAATACGAAGGTTGTAGGTTAGAGCAGGTTAGAGCATTTTAGTACTCATTTTTAAAAATAAAGGAGACATTTAAAGTTGCTCAAATTAGAGGGAAATTAAGTTCATGAGTCATATTTTGAAGTTGTGGAAAAGAGTTATAAACATCGTTTACGTAGTGTTGCATCTATCTCCATCAACCAATTCGGGTTCATGCCAAGTTGATCAACCATGCAAGCAATATATCTCATTAGAGACTTGATGAAGAATACAGAGATACGAGAAAAGACTTGCATATGGTTTTCATTGATTTAGATAAGGCTTATGACAAAGGTGTTAGAACTTAAGAGGATACTGATTAGGTACATACAAGTATTGAAGAACATGTATGAATGAGCGACTATTAGTATGCGTACAGTTGGAGGAGAGTCAGGAGAATTTCCTATCTCATTTGAGTTGCATCAAGGGTCCGCAGTGAGTCCTTATATCTTCCCTTTAGTTATGAATGAATTAACAAAATATATACAAGAGGAAATCCCTTGGTGCATGATGTTTACAGACAATATTGTAGTAGCAAATGAGACACGGGAGGGTGTTAATGGAAAGTTAGAGTTGAGGAGGAGCACTTTTGGAGTCCAAGGGTTTTATGTTAAGTAGAATTAAGACGGAATACATGCATTGCAAGTTTAGTGAAAGCCGAGGTGGGACAAGCGAGAGAGTTAGCTTGGATGGAGTGACATTGTCTCAAAGCATCCATTCTAAAAATCTAGGCTCAATCTTTTAAAGAAATGGAGATTGTGAGGAGGATGCTAAGATGAATATATGGTCATAATATAGCAAATAAGATACGTAATGAAAACATTTGAGGTAAAAGTGAGAGATACTTCGATTAAGGATAAGACGAGAAAATAGAGATTAAGGTGGTTTGAGCATTTGAAACGGAGACCTAAGGATGTTTCGATTAGGAAGGTTGAGCACATCGTGATAGAGAAGAGGAATAAAGGAAGGGGTAGACCTAAAATAACTTGAAGAAGAAGAATACAATATGATTTAGAGGTATACAATTATTAGAAGACGTCGCTCAAAATCGTTTAGAGTGGAAACAAAGAATTTATGTAGCTGACTCCAATTAATAATGTGATTAAGTTTAAGTTGAGTTGAGTAAGCCTTATGGTAATTTATTGAAAAAAAAAAAAAATAGTAGGTAGACATTGGTTAGTTTCTGAGTTTCATGGGAAATCAATAACTGATACTTGATGAGCACATTTCACCCGAATCATCTTGTTTTCTCAATTTATGTCAAGAAAAGTAAAATTAATAATATTGACACCTAGATAGTTTTAATCTTTCAGTATGTGCATTCTGTAACTTATAGCAATTGCAGGAAGCTCTTGATGGTATTGAGTTTGCTAGAGGTGATTCTGGTTCTAAGTGGGGTTCTGTTCGAGCTGCAATGGGACACCCAGAGCCTTTTGACTTGAGATATGTTGCTGTTGGAAATGAGGATTGTGGAAAGAAAAATTACCGAGGTTTGCATACTATTTTAAGTCCATGATTTTTGTCTGCTTTCGTGTGCTGAAAACAGTACGAGCATATATGCACATATACATGCATTAAGTCTTTTTATTTGTATTTATTTATTTATCTTGCATCAGTTATAAGAATCAGGTTTGAGTCTATATCAAGTATGTCTATATTTCAGATTCAAGCCTGCTAAGTTCATAAATAATTTATTGAGAGTGCAAAGATGGCTTCTGTTCACAAAAAGTTGTCCAAAATGTCTGCAAATGCCACAGCACATTCTGTATGAGAACTCAAATTTTTGCATTTCATTGATCAGGAAATTACCTCAAGTTTTATGATGCCATAAAAAGTGTCTATCCCGACATCAGAATAATCTCAAACTGTGATGGATCTTCTCGTTCTTTGGATCACCCTGCTGATTACTATGATTTTCATGTAAACTCCTTGCCACTGGACTTGTAATTTCTCATAAATACTTCAATGTTTCTTATAATCTTCTTTTTATTTATAAGTTTGTTTATACAGTCATAGGTCAGGCAACACAGCCTCAACCTTTTTCCTGTTCTCTTAACTAGGTTTATACATCTGCCAACAATTTGTTTTCCATGGCACATAAATTTGATCGAACATCACGTAATGGTCCCAAGGTATGTTTTATATCTTTTTCTTATTTGAAACCAATCTATCATTGTGATTGTTGGATTTTTGGAGGGTAGCGCACACTTACAAACAAACACAACATGCACACAACACAACAAACACAGGTTTTGTAAATGAACTTTCAAAAGGTACACATTCATAGATAGGTTCTGTAAATGAACCTTCAAAATGATCAGGCCACATTACACATAACACATGTTTTGGAATTGAACCTCAATAGACAGACTTTGTTTAATGGAAATTTGAGAGAGAAATTTCAGTAAGTTTTCTCAGAGTATTTTTAAGCTCTCTCCAATTTTGTTTCCTGTATTAAGCCTTCTTTTGGCTCCAATTTCTGTCTTTGTCTTTCTTTCTTTGTTTTGTTTCTTGTGCGAGTGTTTTGAGTGAATACTTCCAACAAATTGTATCAGAGCTGTTATGATCTTTAAGGGACTGTAGAGTTTGGGTGTGGTTGAGAGAAAGCACGAGTGTTTTGAAAGAAAAAAAATAGAATTTTTTTTTATCTTTGGGCTATAAAATGACAGCATTTTCAGACTCTTTGGAAGGGGTGTGTGTGTGGAAGAATAAGAAGAAAATGAGTGTTTTTGAGAGAAAATCATAATGAGTTTGATGTCTTTGTTCAAGATGAAGCATGACTTCATCAACTGTGTGTTTTTTTTTTTTTTTTTTTTTGCAAATTCCACTAATTTCAGAGGGAGAAGTGTGTTGATAGTTGTTTGTTGAAGGACCTTCAAGTCCAAAAACTGAAACTTATTGTTAAAGGACTTTTATGTCCAAAAACTAAAAAAATGTGTTCGAAGGGATGACCTTTGCAAGTCCATAAACTGCTGAAAATGTGAGAAGAGACCTTTGCTTGTCCATAAACTGCTGCAAAACTCTTTAAAGGGGTCTTAGCATGTCCAAAAACTGCAAAGAGAAAAATTTGCTGTTGTTCTTGTTGTTGAAGAAGAAGAAGAAGCTGAAAAAAAATTGTTGTTGTTGTTGTGATTGAAGAAGAAACTGAAAATTAGTTATGATATTTGAAAGTTTTAAAGGAGAAGAGTTGGTTTAAAGGAGGAGATTGAATGTATTTGAAGCCCTTCAAAAAATTTCTAGCAAATGTGCCAAGGAGAAGTGTTGGTGTTGTGACACATTTGCTGTCACATTATAAATGTTTTTTTTTTAAAATTTATTTTTGATGTTTTGATGTAGTAGTTAGTATTAGTTGAAAAGGAATGAACATCCTTGTTTTTAGGGAACTATCTAAAAAAAGTGGTGTGTTAGTTGGAGCTGGTTTTGACTTGTACATTGCAAGCTTGCTATATAAAAAGGCAGTCTCTGTTTAACGGAAATTTGAGAGAGATCTCAGCAAGTTTTCTTGAGTACTTTTAAACTCCCTCCAGTTTTGTTTCTCATATTGAGCCTTCTTTTGGCTCCAATTTTTGTCTTTGTTTTTTCTTTCTTTGCTCTGTTTCTTGTTCGAGTGTTTTGAGTGAATATTTCCAACAGTGATGAATGAACTTGGTGTTTATTATTTTTCAGGCTTTCGTGAGTGAGTATGCTGTGACTGGAAAAGATGCTGGTACAGGAAGTCTTTTAGCTGCACTTGCTGAAGCTGCGTTCCTCATTGGGCTGGAGAAGAACAGGTTTGCCATAGTTATTCAAGAATTTGCATTCAATATATTTATCAATGGATGCTAATGCTTTTTCCCCCCTGTCATGGGGCTTGGGAGTTCTGTATTATTATTATTATTTGTTTTTTTATTAATCAATTTTCTCAAACTGTTCTAATTTTTCATATTTATTACATAACCATGCCATAAGACGTGTGTACATTGGGTTGGTGCTGAAATTTGAATGCTAACTAATAAGATTTCAATTTTGATCGACACCCACTAGAAGCTATCTAATCCCTTCATTTCCCTTTTCTACCTCACCTACCTCACCAATCTGCAAAGTCTGAACATTTTAGGGGGTTAGACAGCTTCAGGTGGGCTCTACTACCTGACCAATCTGCAAAGTCAGAATATTTTAGGGGGTTAGACAGCTCCAGGTGGGCTCTGGTCTAGTAATTTACTATTCAATCTCCCTACTCCTGTCAACATGCCAATTCAATGTCAACTCAGGATAGATACATGCCTCTTATCATGATTCCCAGTGTTAAATATTTTTGTTATCAATTATAAAGTATGGGGTAGAACAAGTCAATTGAAAGAATTATATCAAATTTTTAGTTCACACTAACTTCAGGGGGCCATTTATCAAATTGTAAAAAAAGAAAAAAATTATCAAAATGGGGGGGTTTGAAAAATATTTACTACTTGGGGTTATTTTTTAGCTGACTAGGATTAAGAAACAGTCAAAATCAGTCAAAAGAAAAAAAAAACATAAATAAACAATTGGCTGAGGTGTTGTCTGCCGATGCAGTGGAAAAATTTAGGCCAATTAGGTATCAACAATTAGGGATGGAATAAAATAGTGATTATGGTTGGAACAAGAAAATAATTAAGGTTTAAAGAAAACCTTTGATTAAAAATTCTGAATTGAAAATAAGAAAACTATTGTCTAATAGCACCCTTATTTATACTAATTAGGATGAATCCTATTCCTCTGAAAAGAAGTAATACTAAATAAAATGAAGAACTTACTAAGAATCCTAAATAAAGATGGAGAAGAAACCTAAAATAAGCTGAAGTAATAAGACCAAACAAATAAGGAAAACTTATCCAAAACCAAATTAAACTAGGAAAAACTTAAAATTCTGTTGCTGTATTTTTGGATGCTTCTGCATCAATCTTTTTGAGTTAGAAAAAACTCAGCTCCGATGAGTAGACCTTGACATACTCTTCGTAGATGGCCTGATCAACTCTTTTCAGTTCTTCTTCAGCAATCCCAGTCCTTTCACTTACTGGTTTTCCAAGTCATTTTACCAATAATTGTCCACATGGGTAGCGTTGCCTTACCTTGACTTAACTTCTTTGATATCTAACACATGTTCAATAACATCAGCATTTGCAACTGGCAATTGCTGCATTGAGCTTGGATGGTAGACAGAGTACCATCAAAGCCATCAAGGAGGATACAAGTTTGAAACATGAAATATTGGACCAATTAGTAACTCAGGTGGTAGCTCAACCAAGTAAGCATTTGAACTAATTTTTCACACCACCTCACGAGGTCTAAATTTCCTAGATTTGAGCTTATGATAAGTACCCCTTGGAAATCGCTCACGTCTCAAATGCACAAGCACTTGATCACCCTAAAATTCCTGTCAACGGCGGTGTTGATTAGCAACAAAAGGATATGCTTAATTACTCTCTTTTAGAGCAGCCTTTATCACTTCATGAATCTTCTGTACGTAATCAGCAAATAGTTCCCCTTCATGACTCGCTTTAGCTTCTTGTGGTAAAGGTACCAAGTCAATCACATGTTGAGGTTTCATCCCATAAGTAGCTTCAAAAGGTGTCTTCTTGTACTTAGGTTGACAAAATTATTATAAGGAAATTCAGCTTGGGATATGACTAAATCCCAAGTCTTGTGTTGTTCCTAACAAGACACCTTAGTAAGTTACCCAAACTGCTTTTCATAATTTCCATCTCGCAGGTACTTGAATATCTTAATTCTGTCCCGAATTTTTCTTCATAAAGTTCTCCAAAAATGCCCCATAAATTTCACATCTCTATCAGAAACTATTGAAGTTAGAACTCCATGTAATCTCACAATCTCATGAAAGAATAATTCAACAATATGAGTTTCATTGGAAGTTTTAAATGATTCTCCTATAAGAAGATGTCAAACCATGAAAACTTCAAACTTCTTTGATGGATTCAGGTGCTGGCCACTTGGTAATGGCATGAACTTTCTTTGGATCTGGTTTCAAACCTTTTGTTGGAACAATGAATCCAAGAAACACCACTTTGATAGCAAAAAACTGTATTTTTTAAGGTTTATGTAGAGCTCTGCTCTGTTTGGAGTACCTCTAAAATTTGTCACAGAATGTCTCAAGTGCCCTTCGTTTGTGCAACTATAAATTAAAATGTCATCAAATTAAATCAACAGATGAATTTAAGAAAACTCAAGTACATCCATCATTACTCTCATGAATGTGCTTGGTGCATTAGGAAGACCAAATGACATTACCAGCAATTCAAATAACCCATATGGTGTTTTCTGAAGGCTATTTTCCATTCATCTCCGCTCCTTGTTCTGATTTGATGATATACACTCTTCAAATAAATCTTGGAAAATATCCTGAAACCAGCTAATTGATCAGGCATATCTTCTAATTGAGGGATAGGAAAATGGTACTTTACTCTAATTTTATTTATGGCACGACTGTCCGTACACATTCTCCATGTACTTTGGAGTTAATAAAGTTGGAAAAGCACAAAGACTTTTATTTTCATGCACCAAACCTTTCTCCAACAATTCCTTGACTTGAAACAATTCTTTGATTCTCTTTGTATCTCGTTTCGTTGTACAGGAGGCATTCTGTATGCATACAGATTTGGTAAAGATGCTCCAGGCATCAAAACCGATGGCATGTTGAATGCTCCCTAAAGGTGGTAAACCTTTTGGAACACCCTCATTAACTAACTCTTTGAACTCCAAAAATTGCTGAATTGCAGTGGTATATTGGGAAGATTTCACAATTTGGTCACTCTCCACTAGTTTTTTTACTAATGCATACAGGACCTCCGTTTCACTACTTGGCTTCAAACATTTCAGCAGATAAAAACCCATTAGTTTTGTTGGTTTTGTTGCTTGTAGAATTTCTACTTGCCAATTTATTTGTCTATTCCTTGAGAGTATACAAAGTGTACCTCTTGTTGTGCTTGTAGAAAGAATAAGTATGGGGCGTAGCCATATAATTCATATCATGGTCATACAACCAAGGTCTTCCAATGGGAATATCTCCTACATTCATTGGTACAATATCACATAAAATTTCATCTTCCAAGTTACCTCCCATAGTGAACTTCACTAAGCATTGAGAAGTTACTGGTATTTCGTTCCCCTTCTGTAACCACCCCACTTGTAGGGATGAGGATGTTTTGTTGTAGGAAGCTTTAATTTATCCACAACATTCTTTGATATGATATTCTCCATGCTACCCCTATGAATAACAAGATCACATACTTTACTGCCACAAACAATGTAGTTTACAAAAAATACTATATTGCCTCCAATCTTCCTCTTTTTTGTTGATTGTTGTTGTCATCACTCTTCTAACCACCTAGGATTCACCATGTACTGGATGAACTTCAACTTCCTCTATCTCCTCATTATAATCATCAAAAATTGGTTCCAATTCTTCCTCAAACTCTGCTAAGTTCACTCTTCATTGTGGAAAAGCGAACAAAGTTCTTTCTCCTCTTCACAATTAAAACATCGAACTTGCGAGCTGTTACCCTTTTTATTTGCTTTCAACCAGAATTTTTGTCTACTATCTTACACGACATTCTTTCCTTTTCCACTTATTTCAACATTGGTTGCAATCGGGTTGGATTCGTTAGTTGCGGTAGCCCTTGGATAATTTTGTTGGATGGTTTGACAACCACGCCCAATACCAGAATTGTTTTGCCAATTGGCGCTATGTAAGGGTTTTTTCTAGCATCATAGCGTGATGCTCTTTTTTTCAACTACTATTGATGAGCAACCTCAATGTTGTGTAAATGGACTATTTCCAACTTGTCTTTAACAGAATGATTCAACCCAGCAAGGTAGAGAGAAGCAATTCGTTCATTACTCTCAAATAAATAGTAAATGGTTAAAAAAAATTAAGCTTTACTGTTCTTTTCACATTGGTCAATAAAGAAAATTTTCTTCCAGTTGGATACCTAAAGTATCATTTCCTTTTCACTGAGAAGTTACTTGCCGAAAATTTGATGTAGACTGACATCATTGCTTCCAGCTGACTAAGCCATCCGGTAGGAGCCACGCTATCACCTCTAATGGACTAAGTAAGCCATGTAAGAGTTATATCAGTTAAATTTTAATAATCATATTGAAAAAATACCAAAATTTAGTAACCATTTCAAAATATTCTTTTAATTATTTTATCAAAATGTTCTTTTAATTATTTTTTATTTTTTATCAAAATATTTTTTAAATTTTTTTTTACATGAAAATATTATTTTAATTTAAACTTTGTTTAATTTTTATAAATTCAAATAATAAATTTTTCCTAAAAATCAATTTATGAATTCAAAATCATTGGTTATTTTTTTTTATTCAAATTATTCTTTTAATTCTTTTAAGTGAAAATATTATTCTAATTTAAATTTTATTTAATTTTCATAAATTTAAACAATAAAATTTCCCTAAAAATCAATCTATGAATCCAAAATTATATTGGTTACTTTTTTTATTTAAACTATTATTTTAATTTTGTAAGTGAAAAAATTTTCTAATGTAAACTTGTTAAATTAAAAGATTAATGATTATCAGATATATTAGATAACCTCAAGAATTTATATAAATTCTTACACATAAGGCAATTGTTTAATGATTAAGATTTAAAATATATTAGATGATTTTATATTCAAACTAATAAACAACTTATTTAAATTTTAATGTGGTAAAGTAATTTTTTATTTTAATTCTAAAGTTTAAACTAAAAGAATATTTTCACTTAAAAAATTAAAGAATTTTTTAAATAAAAAAAGTAACCAAAAATTAACTAAAATTTAAATTAAAAAAATATTTTCACTTAAAATAATTAAAAAAATATTTTGATGAAAAATAAAAGATAATTAAAAAAAATTAGTGAAAATAATTAAAAGAATATTTTAATAAAAAATTAAAAGAATATCTTGAAATGAAAAAATAGTTAAAAGAATGAAAATACAAAAACTATAAATGATTCAAAAATCACTAAATTTTAGTATTTTTTTCAATATGGTTACTAAATTTTGGTATTTTTTTAATGTGGTTACTAAAGTTTAGTTGACATGGCTAGGTGGCTTGCTTAGTTAGCTGGAGAAGATGATGTAGCTCCGACATGCTTAGTCAGCAAAGGTAATAACATAGCAATTCACGTCAAATTTCCGGCAGGTGACTTCTTAGTGAAAAGAAAATAACACTTTAGGCATTTGTCTGAAAGAAAATTTTCTTTAGTAACCAATTTGAAAAGAACAGTAAATTTTAGTGATTTCTTTTGTTATTTACCCGAGATAAACCAACCCAAATTAATAGATTATTGAATTCTGAAATGTACTCAATGGACTGGTTGTTTTGCTCAAACAATGTTATTTCTCATACTCTATTGTATAATCAGCAAATAGAAATTGCTTGCGTACCTTGGTTTTCATGTGCTCCCAAGTGTTGATTTTAGGCTTGTGATGCGAACCACAAAGATTTGCTTTGAGATCTAACAACAATACGCCTGGAAGCGACTTTTTGAAAAGTCAAATCATATTCAAATAAGAAAAAAAAATCTTGACCCAGTAGCAACCTGTGCTAGAGAACCTTAGTATAGATGATCAAAATCTCGATCTAATAGTAACTGAGAACCTTGTATGGATGATCAAAATCTCGATCCTCAAACCAATAGTAACTTGAGTTAGAGAAACTTAGTGTGATAAGATTGATTGCCACAAGTTTTGAGAAACTTGATAAGTTCAAAATAGTTTATTAAAGAGCTAAGAGAGAATCACAATTTGAATTTTATTGATGCATAATTTGTATTTGCAATGAATTTGTATGCTTTTTTATGGGAGACACAATAAATCCTAATTTTAGCTAGCTTTCTAGATAAGAATAAGCTTGCTAGAAAATTTAACTAATTAAAATAGTTTTAGGCTCTAAGCCAACATAAAACGGATTCAAAACTCACTAATTAAGTTATTAAAATATGTCTAAACAAAACATGGGCGTAAGTATAATAAAAACAGCCCAAACATAATAAAATAAACTAATACACAGGATAAAATCGGTCCAAATATTAATAAACATCATTTGGCCTTCAATGAAACTCTAAACAATGATTTGCAATTCAAACATTCCCATCTTGAACTTGGATGACATTGGCCCAAACATTAATTTACATAATTTGGCCCTCAATGAAACTTTAAACAATGATTTACAGTTCAAACAATCCCATCTTGAACTTGGATTGCATTCTCTAAGGCTTGCAACTCTTTTGAATTTGATTTCAAGTTTGTCTTCCCTTAGAAGCTTTACTTGGATCTTGAACAGTCCTCAAATATTGGATGATAATAGTCAAGGCTTGATGTGTAAATGACTCCACCTAGGATTATATTAGATTGCCTTGTCATGCACGTTGCTCTTCAGCTCTCTTCCACAATTGAAACATTGTACCTGTTACGACTTGATTTTATTGGGCACGTGATTGGCACTAGGGAACCGGAAAGTTAAGGCTTCCGGAACCCTTAGTAAGCATGACTTACCACTGAACAACAAAACTGTAATATGACAGCTGTAATTATTACAAATAAGGACTATGCGCTCACCTGATAACATAAACTCAATTATTTAACATCATTACT
Source organism: Aleurites moluccanus (assembly GCA_948193065.1). Classification (NCBI taxonomy): domain Eukaryota; kingdom Viridiplantae; phylum Streptophyta; class Magnoliopsida; order Malpighiales; family Euphorbiaceae; genus Aleurites; species Aleurites moluccanus. The sequence goes on along the minus strand of CANXYC011967019.1, from coordinate 17,170 downwards.
TAGCCACTCAAGGCTGACATCATGCACTTAATATCATCAATAAAAAATTTCTACTTAACGGAGTAACAATAAAATTACGACCATAATTCTAGCACTAAATATAACAATGTGAAGCTATAAGGATTTTAATACAATGGACATAAAATAATTACATAATAAAATAAAATAATTCCATTACCTGAGAAATGGAAGGTATGAATACTCAATTTAAAAATTTAATCTCTTTAAGCTCGATCTGAAACCTGGAGAAATATTTGAACAAGGATAAACGTTCGACTCAATGAGCTGATATAAATTAATTTAATATGCAGATCATTATTATTAATTTACATGAAGTGCCACATTACACATAAGCAACCATAAGCATACATAACATATATGATGAAAAATGTCCGTGGAATCCAACCTTATCTATATTTTCGTTTATTGAAAATGAGGAGTCGATCCCCTCCATTGGTTCTTTTAAAATCCAACTATGGGGTCATGGTGAGTCAAGTTTTAATCAGGCATCCCTATATTCTCTTGTCCATGTCCACAGGTTATGGTGAGACCATTTTTTAACCAGACAATTCCCGAAATAACATCATAAATCATGTTGTGTTATGTTACGTCGTTAATGTTTTATGTGTTAGTGGTGGATTTTACATCACCCTATTTTACATCGTAAACACATACATACAATGTCATTCATCATCAACATCATATAATATGACATAAATATGCATCATGTTTCTAAATCTAATGCAATAATAATAGCTCATATACATATACATATATTTCATTCATCAATGCTTACATGTTATACTTATATGCAGAGTTAAATTAAATATATCAACTCACAACTTGACGACCATTAACCAGTTAGCTCTTTTCGGAGCGCCTGAAATCTGACGGTTAGGAAACTCCTAAAACTATAACGTAACCTTTTGAAACAAAAAATAAAAACACTTCTAATAATCAATCCATCAACCTAGATTCAACACAACCATATCAATTGACCTCTCCTGATCTCCATCTCAACAAACATTTTATAACGGTGTAATAAATATCTCAATCCAACTCTACTCATTAATCTATAAAATGAAAGTCAATATTGACATTCAATTAATTTCATTTATCAAACTTATATAAGTATCTTAATTTAATCATCTTTATAAACTTAATTTAATTATCAATTTCATTAAATTACTTTATAATAATTTAACTTTTCAATATGTAATTTCCACAAATACCGTTCATATAATTTCTATAATAATTTCAAATCAATATAATAAATTTATCTTTATTTTTTTTACATTTAATAAAAACACAGTTACTAATAATTTATTATCCAAAAATTTTACAACGAAAGTCAAACTTAATATTTTTTTCATAATTACCATCATAGATAATTTCCAAATAATCTAAAATAATTTATCTTAATTTACTTACTCAAAATAAACATAACTATTAAATTTTTAACTGTATAAATTCTCTAATACCAGTATAAATATTCATCCATTTTCATAAATTTTTCTCCAATCATTCTCCAGATAAATAATAAATAATTTTAGAATAATTTAAAACTTATTTACTCGAAATTTGTTGAAAATCTATGCGCGTCTCATATTTTCCGGTCCTGACTCAGGTCTTTGATCGGAGCAAATGATGTACCATCGGGAAGTTCATGAAAAATAGAATCCGAAAATGACCTTCTTCCACCATCAGTTGCCACCGTTCGCCATAATCGGAGCTTTAAAGTTTCGGTGGCCGAAACTTTCTTCGCTAGATTTCTTCACCGTTGGCCATCCTTTCCGCCCATGATTGGTTTCAAATGAAAGATCATGAAGAGAGATTTCCATTGATACCAAGATTGTCGGAAACCGCCACCAAAATTGACCGGAATCACCATTTGAAATTTTTATCTTATCTCTCTCCCTCTCTCTCTCTCTCTCTCTCTATATATATATATATTAAAAACAAGGGACAAGATCTAGACCCAGATCTTGTTGTCCTTCACTTTTTTTTTAACTAAATAAATATATATATATAGAAATATAAATATAATAATTATGTAATAATAAAAAAATTTTAATTTAAATATTAACTAATAAAATCACTAAATAATTTAAAATATTAAAATAATTAATTAAATAATTAATAAATAACTAATAATTTATAATTAAAAGTTAAATCTTAAATATCTTTTTTTTTCTATTTTATATAATAATAAATTATTGTACAATCGAAAATATTTTAATATTTATTAAATATTATTAAAATATTATTACTTCTTGTCAAAATAACATTTTAAAATTAATAAAAAAAAATAAAATTAGGTGTTATAGTACCCTTCAAATTTGAACTTTAAAAATAACACTTTGATTTTCAGTCATGGGTTTCCATTCAAAGTAATGCTCCATCTTGGCTTTCCAATCCAAATAATCATCCGTATATAATTTTCCTTGAAAATCGGCTACCTCAATTTTGATTCCTCTACCATTTAAATCAAGAGCATGTAATAACCGATCTTCTAATCTATCTTGTGCCGCTTGGTTTGTGGGTCCAACTTCATGAGAAGGGTGCCGATCTTCTAATCTATCTTGTGCCGCTTGGTTTGTGGGTCCAACTTCATGAGAAGGGTGTATGCTCTCAACAACTTCTCTTCATTCTCAAGATTTTCTGGAATATCGAGTTGTTCGGGTTGTCCGTCCGGATTCTCCATTCGGGCTTCCATAGTTTTTTGAAGTTGCAAAGCTTGTACAACTTGGATCAAATTCTCAATCATTCTTCATATCTTAGCCAAATTTTTAGTTGGGGCTGATTGCTTGTACCCCATTCTCTACCTCGGCCAACCATTGTAAAAATTTTCAAGTTTTAAGTTCTAATATCAGTTGATGCAGCTGAAAAGTTTAGGGCAATTAAATATGGTTGCAAAAAAATAATTAGGATTTAATGAAAATATCTGAATAAAAATAAGAATACATACTATTGTCTAATAGCAATCTTATTTATGCTAATTAGGATGAATCCTCATCCTAGACTAAAAAGAAGTAATCCTTACCAAATAAAAGACTTGTTAAGAATCTTAAATAAATATGGAAAAAAACCTATAACAAACTGAAGTAACAAGACCAAATAAATAAGGAAAACTAATCCAAGACCAAATTGAATTAGGAAAAACTTAAATTTTTTCTTTTCTGTTTTTGTGGATGCTTTTGTTCAGAGTATAAAGTGCACCGAAAAGACTACAAGTTTACAACGCCCAAGTTTTAGTTTTGTTTTTTAGTTTTGTTTGACCAAGTTTTAGTTTTGTTTGCATGTGTATTATGCATAGTAAGTGGTTTGTAATATTATTTTGTATTAATTTGTAATTATATATTTTTTTATGAGATTTTTTTTGAGAAATTACGTTTTTTTTTTTTGTAGAAATAAAGTATATAAATATTTAATTATTGTTCAAAATATTTTTTTTTTCAAAAGAGAGAAATTCCTTTATTAGTTAATATGACTGTATTAATTTTAAAAAATATTTTATTTTTTATATTCAAATTTTCATTGAAATTTTTATATATTAAAAGATTATATTTTCATTGAAATTCTTTATTGAACTAACTTGCTAATATGACTTATTGTACTCAAACTTTTCGTAATAGATGAGTAACCTATATAAAATTCTTTTAATACCCAAACTTTTCATTTTAGATGAGCAATATATAAAATTGTTTTATATATGTATTTATTAAAATACACTAACATTTCACTAAAAATTATTTCAATAAAGATTTTTTATTGAAATATTCTTTAAAAAAAATAATATTTTAATATATAAGAATTTCAATGAAAATTTTAATATATAAAAATATAATTTTATTTTTAAAAATTAATACATTCATGATAACTAATAAAGAACGTTATTTCTTTTGAAAAAAAATATTTTGAGCAATAATTAAATATTTTTATACTTTATATCTAAAAAATGGAATTTCTCAAAAAAATAAAAAAATAAAAAAATACACATGCAACACACTTACCATGCATGGTACACATGCAAAGAAAACTAATGCTTGAGCGTTGTAAACTTGTAGATTGTCCGCCAGTCTACTGCAGTGTGTCCACCAGTTACAACATCTCAGCCAATAGTTTATTTATTTATTTTATCTTTTGACTTTTTTTCATCCTAGTAAGTTAAAACTACTCCTAAGTGGTAAATATTTTTCAAACAACCCCGTTTCGATAATTTTGTTTTTTTTTTGTTATAATTTGGTAAATGGCCAAAATTCAGGATTTATGGGGTTACTATATCTTTTTATTTTTAGTTTTATTTTTGAGGGAAAGGGTGGGTGGACAAATTCATTAATTATCCAGGTCATACTTGGCAAGTTTTCCTACAACTTCCCATAATTTTGTACATGTTTGATTCCTATTCAAGTAACCCATTTTCTTTGTTTCTTTCCCCATTAGAAGGCAATGTACTGAACTCTTTATTTTCTTCATTGCAGTGATGTTGTTGAGATGGCAAGCTATGCACCACTTTTCGTGCATGCCAATGACAGGCGGTACATATCTTATTTTCCTTGAAATTTGATTTTGTAACAATGGAATATCATACATATTATCTCATGGTTGCATTGATGTTACAAAATTGGTACGGAAGGTGGAACCCAGATGCCATTGTCTTCAACTCCTCACAGCAATATGGAACTCCTAGCTATTGGGTGCAGCATTTCTTTATGGATTCGAGTGGAGCGACTCTTCTCAATTCTACACTTCAAACAAATTCCTCTGCACTTATTGCATCTGCAATTATTTGGCAGAACTCAATTGATAGTAAAAGTTACCTGAAAATAAAGGTTTTTACAATACTCTTTTATTCAATTTGAGTATATTTTAATAGTCAGAATGGTTTGTATGTTCCACACAGCAAAGTTTTCATTTTATGGTTAACATGTATCCTGTTTCCATCTGGAAATATCAATATTCCAAATCAAACATTGTTACAATGGCATCTGTGTGTGGTTTTTATGTCTTCTCGTTGTGAACAAATTGCCACTCTTTGCAACACAAATTCATATGATAGAATGTTACAGACTTTTATGAGTTTTCAATACATGTTTAACCATGATATCCAGACTGGATCATCTGCTTTTATAGTAGTGTACAGGTGCTCAAAGATGTAAGAGTATATTTGATTTTTATGTTGGGGTAAATTTCTCATTGTAATGTATTTTCAGATTGTAAACTTTGGGAGCAGTTCAGTGAGTCTCAAAATTTCTGTTGAAGGATTGGGGTTCAATTCGATACAACAGTCTGAATCAACAATGACTGTACTCACTTCTGCTAATCTAATGGATGAGAATTCCTTCAAGGAGCCAAATAAGGTATCTGATAATTATTGTCCTTGTTCTCCACTGTTGCGAGGAAACAATGTTTTTCACTTGGTATAGAAGTCCCCTTCAGTTTCTATTTCCATGTGTCTGCTATTAATAGACTCACTCCTACTTTTTCCATCTGTTTCACTTTGTTTTCTTTGTAAACAATTCTGAAACAATTAGCTTTCTTGGTAAAATGAGATTAGCATGATCCTCCACCTTTTGACCGAATTATTTATTTATTTATTTTTTATTCATAACATATATTTCCACTGAGAAAATGAAAGAATGCATGGATTTCAAGAACATCCAGTGTTTCCTTAGTTGCTACTACATATATATATCCTCTAATACAATTCATTTATCATCTTGTCTTTGTACCATATATTCTCCAGCACTTATTATCTAAAGTACTTCTTTTCTCCTTGAGAATTCTTTAGCAACAATGAAAAGTGTTTTCATGTTTTCCTTGGCTGTCAACGTAGTATATCAACCACCTTGAAAATTTTAATCACATAATAAGTTTGAGTAAAGCTACATTTCTTTTATGTAGTGTTTTTATGTAGGGTTATATTCAGTTATAGTATGAGATTTATAAGATACAAGCAACAAGATTGATAAATTTATTGAGGATGAAGTATCAGCTAGGAAAGTGGAGACACTAAGTGGAACATTGTAAGAACTGTTGGATGATAGAGGCGGGGATTAGTGGTAAAACTGGGTCGGCCTTACATTGATTATTAGTTAATAATTAGTCTCAAGTAAACAATCGAGTAAGTAATTTATTCATGTTATAGACCTAGCTGGTTTTGCATTTCCATTTTATATCTATTATTATTCTGCTGTATTTGTTCAATACATCTGATTGGAGTAACTTATCTTTTGTTTAGATCTTTGAGCATTTGACATTGCCAAAATTATCAAAATTGAAATTAGTGCTATTGTATTTCTCAAGACTTGAGACATTGAACTACTTTGGTGGAAATGCAGAGATTGAATGATTAATGTTTGCATAATATGCAGGTGGTGCCTACCCAAAAGCTGCTTGATAATGCTGGAAAGGACATGGATGTTGTACTCTCGCCATATTCTTTAACTTCATTTGATTTGTTAACAGAATCAAACAGCATCAGGATCACAGGAACTGATTCTTTGTCCAGATCTTCTGTTTAAAAACACAAATACATGGAGTGTAATTATATGAAAACAAAAGGGAAAAATAATTCTGTTTGGCCAGTAGCATATTTACCTAAATCTGTTGTATAAGTGACCAACATAAGATATAAATATACTTATTCTGTTTATAGTTTCTCAAGCCTGTACTGATGATTATGGATGCTCTTTCTTTTGTATCATTTCCAGCATGGCTTTTCTTGGTGTTTTCTCCCATGACTTGAAGCCGTCTTTACTCCAGTTTTTAATTGATAATAGGTTGACAAGTGCACTTTAAGAAAAGCCACAAGAAACAGCAACCTAAGGTAAATTACATTTGTCGTGCCTCGATTATCGACTAATGCATATAATTTTTATAATAGTAATATTTCTACTGTTATATCATTTGTTTCATGAAAGTCTCACTCAATATCCCATCAACTTTCTTAATAAAAATATAAGATTTGTTTCATGAAAGTCTCACTCAATATCTATTAATTTTCTTAATGAAAATATAAGATGGATGTAACATCAGTCAATTTAATTTTAAAATAAGTCATGTCAGTCCTAACATATTATTTTTTCCTCTTTTTCATGAGCTCCAATCTCTTTATCTACGAGCAACTAAAAACGGCAAGACTGCCATCATTGTTCTTCAATCTAATTTCCTTCTCATCTTTCATGTTCTTCGCCGAATCAAAACTCTCTTATAACTACTATTTCTAATCTTGTCTAAAACTCGCTGAAATCATTCAAGAAACCATTACAAACAAATAAATCACCATCCAATGATTTCTTCCCGCTACAGCGGCTGCCGTCGATGATGACTTAACCTCCGCTTCGTTGATAGAAAGCCTCCTTCATTTCCCTAATTTGGACCTCATCTCTCATTTACAATCATTAAGCGAGAAGATTTACTCTGATTCTCTGAGCCATAATATTTTCAAAGCTCGGTTGACTGTAGGCCATTGAATTTTTTGCTTGGGCTGTCACTTGCTTTAATTGTTTTGGTTTTATCTATTGTTGGTGCTGTTATTAGGCTCATTTAGTAAGTTTTGAAATATAAATTTTTTCTGGAGACTCATCTTTGAAAAAGCTGAATTAGCTTATTTATATTGTTTAAAAGTTCAGATTTTTTTTTTACCATTTTAGTGGATTTTTAGCCTTTTTTTCCCCAATTTATCTGGTTGTTCCTTTATTAGTCCATTAATGAAGTAGTGAGTTTTTTCTTAGATCCATGCAAAACCCAAAAAAGTAAAAGATTAAGCTTCAAAGAATTTTAGTTTCAATTTTATGATCTATTTAATTAATTATTATTCATTTTTTATTGCAGAAAATGATATTTTGATCTTTTTGAAAGAAAACCCATATCATAAAATTGCAGATTTTCATTTAATTTTTCAATTCTTATTGATTTCTTTAATTTTTGGGCATTTGCGGGACTGTATTGGGTTGCTAGTGCCCCCATGTTGTGTTTATTGTGCAGTGGGTATTGTAAAGCTTCCTGTTAAAATACTTAAATGGTTCATTGATGAGATTCCTTGTTATTATTGAAAGGTTTATTATATATTTGATTAACAATGTAATTCTCTAATTTAATAAATTTATTTCTTTTCATTTATTTTATTTCCTTTTATGATTAAGGCATTGGATATTGATTCAACTTTTTATTGTATTCTAGGGTTTATTTGTTTATCATTAAAGAATTTAAGGTGAAGTGAGAGGTGAGAGGTAAGAGAGAGGGAGAGAGTCAAGCGTGTGAGAAAGATTATATTAGGGCTGATATGGCTTATTTTAATATTAAAATTACTGATGTGATATCTATCTCATATTTTCGTTAAGAAAATTGAAGAAATTGAAGAAATTGAACGAGGGATTTTCATAAAACAAATGATATAACGGTAAGAATATTACTGTTATAAAAATTAATTTATGGATAATGTGCATTAGTTAATAATAAAGAGATAATGAGTATAATTTATCCCAACAATCTGACATGTCTTAGATTTTGTCTTTTTTTTTTTTTTTTGGCAAGTTTTGAATTTTTTTATTAAAGTCTCTCTCTATCTTTATCAAATGATTTTGTAAAATGACATTTTTTTGTAAAAGTGTCATACAATAAATGAAATATTTTTTTAAAGTTTTTGAATTATTTTATAAAAAGGTACTATTTTTCATAAAAGTATATTATTTATGTAATAATGTGAAAAACTGTCTTTTTTTCAAGCTCTCGGAGGATTGTAAAATGTGTCATTCCCTTCTCTGTAAGATTTGAAATGATTTTGTAAAGTAACACTTGTATTCATCTACTTTTAAATTTAAGCCAAAGTCCGATCATGATGTATGTGGGCAGGGGCGGAACCATGTCTACAGGGGGCCAGCATCCCCTTAGCCAAAACATAATAGATATATATAGGTATATCTTATATTCATTTTTATCAAGTGCCCCAACCCAATATGTTAAGTAAGCCCATTGCCTTTTTTTTTTTTAAACTAAATTAAAAAAAAAAAACTAGCAGTAACACTCTTCCATTCTCCCAAACTCTTGTTTTCCAAAACAAAACCTTATTTTATCTCTCTTTTCAAATTTCTTTTTTTTTTTTTTTTTTTTTTTTTTTTTTTTGATAACGTAAAATATTTTTTTTTTTTTTTTAGAGGGAAAGAGCGACAAAGAGTCTAAATAAAAGAATTGAAAAAAGCTAAGTTAATGTTAATGAAACTTAATTCTTGTTTTATGTTATATTTAGAGAGTGTTTGGATAGGAAGCTAAACGCTATAAGCTGCGTTTTAGGAGGAAGTTAAGGAGTTTTATAATTTTTAAAGTGTTTGGATAAAGAAAGGAAACTAGATTATTTTTAAAATTTAACGCAAATTTTAAAAGCTGGGGGGAGGAGTTTTATGATAAACGCTCGTTTTTAATAAAACTGATTATTTTAACAAAACGCTTGTTTTTATCTAAACACCCCCTTAAATGATCTTGCTATTTTAAATGTTAAGTTTTTCTAATGGGTGGATTTTTGTTGGTTTAGGATTTGGAAAAGCATCACTAAAAGCCAGAGGAAGCAAATAATCAACATAATTTCTTCCATTTTATTATTGTTTAAGATTATCATAGCATCTGGTTCTTCCTCTCCTCAAATTGTTTATTTATTCTTATAAGAATAAGCATGACACACTAAACTTGTTTAAACTATAATTAATATAATGAGCATGTTAATTTTTGGTGTTAGAAATATAAGTAGCACTAATTAATTCTTTAAACACATTCACATGTGATTAAAATTTATGTTATGTTTTAAAATCTTAAGTAGGCAACATTAAATAATGAGTTTTAAAGTCGTAAGATGATGTTTATATTAATGTAATGACATGCATGGATAACGATTTAATTGCATATTATTTACTGATTTCGTATAAGATTATAATTTCAACTTAATTTACTAACCAGACAGAAAAACAAAAGGAAAATGGTAGCAAGTGGCCACATAATTGGCATTTGCACCAATTGCCAATTGAGGTCAATTAATTAATAAATCTTTATAATTTAACAGTACAATAATAGAATCTATGAAAGCCCAAATGAAATAGAAGGAAGCTGCATTGAGTCCTTAGTGAAGAAGTTTAAATCAACACTATTGAATGAAAAGGAAGAATTGACAAAGTATCTCAGGAAGGATAAGGAAGGGCAACAGGTTCTAGTGTGTGTGGAAGAAAATGGAAGAATAAAAAAAAAATCTATAAACAACTTTGGCATCCTCCAAGTATAAAGTTCTAGTTCCGCCCCTGTATGTGGGCAAAACAAAATTAAAAACATGCAATAAGGATAACATGTGAATTGAAGAAGAGTTTGAGTAAAATATTTGGGAAAACTAAGTTTTATAAATTTGTTTTAACGAAGATAGAAATGACCGATGAAATTGCGGGATACATAGAAATTATAAACTAAGCAATTAATAATCAAGTTTGGGTTTGGAGGATGCAAGATTGATAGAAAAAGCACTAGTACTATTTACTAATTTTTCGTGGTTATCTAAAAAGTAAAATTCGTGGTTATCAACCATCGAAGCAGTTGCGTTATCAACCATCGAAAACACAACTTGAAGATTTTGGATATGTTTTCAATTGCTTTCCTATAAAATGTGACAATACAAGTGTTATTAATCTTTCTAAAAGTTTTGTTCATCACTCATGTACTAAGTATATATCATATAAGACATCATTTTCATAGAGATCATATTTGCAAAGATCATATTAACATTAAGTTTATGGAAACTAAGCAACAATTGGTAGATATCTTCACCAAACCATTGGAAAATGAGACAATATGCTTCATACTAAGGGAATATGAATAGGCTTAAAACCACCGAAAACCCATAGAACACACCAGCCTAACTTGTGGCAATACCAAACAATATCTCCACAATCATAAACTTCATCAACCTATGATATATCATCCAAAATATAATCAGCTTGTTTACCATGGATCAAAGGCAAATAAGATCCTCTATCCAAGATGAACAAGTGATAAACCAAAAGAATATTACAACCATTCAAATATTATGGAACTCTAAGAGAATTACATCTCAATCATTAACAAATAAATATATCTAAAAATAAACAAAGTATATACTTTCAAATAGTTTCTTGGCGGTCTTTTGGACCGATGATTCTAGCACCTGAAAATCACAGCAGAAAGATTAAGGATTATCCTAGGCGATCATATCTAGTGGTAGTCCCATTCTCCATTGTGTAAAATTGTAATGATCATATTGTAATTATATTTTTTACATTTAGTTTATTTGTTTTAGTTAATTACAAATTGGCGTGTTGTGATGGCGTGCTTCAATTTGGATTCGGTCTATCAATCAATTAGATTTGTTCCCTTAAACTATTAATTTGTTTAATTATATTTTATTGATCATAATTAATATGATTAAATTAATTAATATGTTTATGGTTATTAATTCAAGTATGAATTAGATTACTACACTTTATTCATATATTTCATTCAAAACACTTAATTGCTATTTGTTACTTGCGCTATTTTTATTCTCAAAGTTGCCATTTTTGCCTCCTTTGAAGTAATTGGTGAGAAATCAATTTTTCAAGGCAATTTGGAGTGCTAGGTGAGTTTAATATGCATCATTTAACATATCTAATACAGTGGAACGAGAATTGGAAACCATTTGTGTTGAACCCATTTTGGCCGAATGCCCTTTACTATTCATTGCCATTGATTTTGCTTGTTTTTCTTTTGAATTCCTTAGCCATTTTGATCCTTTGATTGTTAAATGTCGTATATTTGTTGCCTATTATGAAACCTTGAATGTGGTTTGTTGGTGTTTATTGGGGAAATATTGGAGTTGCACCCAAACCTAGCCAAATTGTCCATTCCACAATGCACACCAAGTATTTGATGAAATGCCTAGTTATTTTGCCATAGGCCTATTACATTTTCCTCCATAGGCCTACTAATTTGAATGTTATTATCGCCAGCGATATTGGCATGCCAATTGTGCGTACCGTTTACCTATGTATAACCAACCTATGTTCCATATCATTGTTAATTACCAAACTAATTGCCATTGTATATCTATTGCTTATTGCTATCCATTGATTAAATTGCTATTTGAAATGATTGATATTGAGATATTATTACTTGGTGATACCATTGTTGCATAGTGGTATCTACTGACATATTCCACACTTATGTTGACCTTAATGTGGTTTGACATAGCTGCTGCTCGGACAGGGTAGGTGGGTACATACTGTCAGCAATATGCATATTGTTTATTGATACCCTAGCTGGGTAGGATTATTGGTCCTAGCTATAAGACCTGATAAGTCTTATGTTCATTTATATGTGATCGACTGTGTGATTACACATAGTCTATGTGTTTCATGGCCCTATATCTGTCTTACCCATGTGATACCATTCCTTTGATATGAATATTGACCTATATGTCACTCCCTATTATTGATTCTGTAATCTTATTATATTGAACAGATTATCATCATTGCTTCCTTTGTTATCATTTATTATTGATTCAAACTACTTTTTATTGGTGATGCATATTAGATTCACTGAGTATCTTATATACTCACTCTTTTCCTTGTTTACCCATTTCAGGTGCAGAGTAGATAGCAGTATCCCAACTTATGACTCTCTGTAGATTTCTGCGAACTTTATAGCAATGTAATTATATTAAATACAGTATTTTGATGTTCATGTTCTAGCTACTCCATGGGGTATGTATGGGTTAGTTAGTATATGAACATATATGTATGATATATTATGGAGTATGAGTATGATATGACATGTGTTGATGAATGTTACAACTAACAACATTATAATTATAGACAGTTTATAGAATGACAGAATGAATAGTAACTAAGTAAATTGATTAATTAATTGATGGTTATAGATATTTGCATATGATACTGGGTTCTACGGGTGCCGGTCGCCATTGGCATCTCCTGCATCCTAGGACCGTCGCGATCCGAAATCGGGTTGTAACAAAGATAAGTTAATACATGGTTAGAATAGATGAATATAAGTTAAGTATAAATGTTTAAGAGCATCAATTGACATTTACTATGGATTATAAGCAATATATATGGATTTAGGATTTTGGGTGAATAGTAGCTATTCATCCCAATCTTCTACATTTCTCTAATAAGTGATTAAATTAATGTTAGAAAACATGTTAGGATTCTAAAAGATGATTAGAATCAGAAGAATTTGTCATGTATGAGAATTATTGGGTAAAACCCTAATTTTGAGTATTGGGGATTTGGCATAGGAAAGGAGAACTTAAGAGAATAGAGAAGATTATAGTATACACAAGTAATTGAGGGATTTATAAGGATAATTTGCTTTGAGGTAAGTATAAACGCTGCACATGTATGTTGTTCTTCAAATTGATTGTTCAATTCTTCCCAATGTATATGTATTCAATATCCATATTATGAAATATTATATTGTTAGCCTATTCAATAAATTGCCCACGATGTTATTTAATTGATGATAACTTGTTCCATGAAATCACTTTAATTAATGTGAATGACTTGGTTATCTTTCCTTTGATGAAGTTCATAAGAAATCTAGTTGCTAATTTGAATGAATGAATGTTCATATGTTGATGGTCTTATGACCAATGTGATTCTTTTAGAAATCCAAACTATAAGACCTTATGATATGCATATGTATAGAACGTTTTTCCCAATAAGAGTAAATTCATTGGTCTATTGTATACAATGGGAGCCCAACTAATAGGGTTTTTATCAGTGTTCCACTTAGTCGGGGCCATGAGCTCTGGGCATATACTCGACCAAGCATATGTGACATTATAAGGTAGCAAGGCTACTGATGCATTATGATTATAACATTTCTATCTTATGATTTGTTTGATAGTGCTATTCAGTTGTGAGCACTTATATTCTACCTAAGTTCATACCTAAGTTCTTTGGCTTAACCTATGTATTGCATGTTTATATCTTACTGAGTTGAAGGCTCACTCATCTTTTATGGATTTTAGGTGATCGTGTAACTCGAGAGGGAGCTAATACAGAAAATAGAGCTTCTTGATCATTTTCTCCAAGAAGACTATATAATTCTTTTGATGAACCATATTTTGTGTTAATGTAATTATATATATGTATGATATGTATACTCTAGAGCTTCGTAGTTAGATGTTGAGGATGATATTATTTTGATGTCCAGATTGACATTGTGGTTTGTTCCTTATTTCTTATTGATGTTAGATGTATCTTTTTATCAGTAAGAAACAAGAGGAAATCATATGGTGATGTAACCAAATGCATGAATGATGATTATATGATTCATAGAATTGACTATGCTTGATGATGACTATGTATGATATAGATATATGATGTATATGAGATATAGGTTTTTGGTGTTCTACGAGTTTACGATAGCCTTAAGCCTACCATTGCCCTTGGATCGTCACACCATTGGAGTTGGGGTGTGACACATTCTTATGAATCATATAGTCATAATCATATCTTTAAATCATGATATTTTCTTTTATTAACTACCGATCAAAAGACACGTCTAACATCAATATTAGATAAGGGAAACTCTACAAAACATGCCAATCTAGGCTACAAAAAAATATATCCTCAATGTTTAATTACAGAGTTTCTAAGAATATACTTCTCAGTAGATATAAGTGCATAACATAAATATAACATTTAACAAAATTACATATAAGAGTCTTATTGGCTATCGGACTGTAGCCCTATCACACTGGATTGGATTGGTTATGCCTATTATCTGGCATTTATATCATTTGATTATTACCTTATTAATTAGATTAGACTGATTGATTGCCCTATGGTTATTTTTGGACCTATTTCCTATCTTTTCCATATCCTTTATCTTTTATGTGCTAATTAGTGGTCTAACCTTGTTGATTTATTTATCCTTTTGAATATGGCATAATTATAGCTCAATGAGTTTTTTTGTACTCATCCCATAGTTATTAATTATTTTATAGGTTCATAGTAGTAGATAAAAGTTCCTGAGGCATCTTTCTTTTGCAAATGAAATCTTATTTTGACATGTATAGTTTCTACCTCATTTTGTGTAATATATTTAGTATTTCTCCATGGTCAGATGAGTATACTAGAGAATTTTTTTTTTTTTTATCATAAACATTTGTTGGACTTTACCATCACAACAAGTCAATTTTACAATAAACTTTGGAATGTTAAAACCTTAGTAAGTGAACAACTATGGGATCAATAGGATCCTAGAAGATGATAAGAAAAAAGCATGAAAAAGTGAATTAAAGTCAAGACAAATTAAAGAGTGGTAAAATTATAAATAAGTGGAAAATCCAGGGAGAAAAATAGAAATTTCCTATCTATGTTTAGATTTATACTTTAGGATAGTATTAAATGAAACAGTAGCAAAAAATAACTTAAACCATTCCCCACTATTAATGTTAAAATTCAATATATTTTTCTATTTTCTTATTTTAAAATTTTCCAACCATCCTTTATAATTAAACCTTTAAATTTCCATAAAACCTTAAATTCATCCATAACCCTAAATTATATCTATAAACCCTAATTTATTAAATTGTCTATTCCATTTTAAGATGAAATAAATGCAATGAGTTAAAGGAAGATTAATAGTATATTAAAATTTTCCTTAAATTAATAGAAATAAAGAATGACAAGGTTGTAATTAAAGGAAATTATCAAGGAAAAAATAGGAAGTTCATTATTTGATGGTTCCCACATCAAATAGTCTTAAATACAAGAAAAATATATCATCTTCTTCATTATGGTGTAGTGGCCGAAATCTCTCCAAGCCTTCCTATTCAATTTTTCTTCTACTTTCAACTAAATAATTCAATAAATTTTATAAGAGCTAAGGTAAAATTCTATCCTTTAT
The DNA here is from genome assembly GCA_948193065.1 of Aleurites moluccanus. NCBI lineage: Eukaryota > Viridiplantae > Streptophyta > Magnoliopsida > Malpighiales > Euphorbiaceae > Aleurites > Aleurites moluccanus. The sequence continues at coordinate 1,243 of CANXYC011967019.1, read as the reverse complement.
CTTTAAAATTCATTCTTGTGATTTCTAATGTTGAAAAATAGAAAGTTTGATAAATGGAATATCGATTTAGAAGATTATAAAATCCTAGGTTTATGGTTAAAAAGAGATTAATACACAAATTGTATTTAATTTATGAAATATTATGCTATAAGAGTTTTAGGAATTTTAAAATATATGTTAAGAACATAAAGTTATAGCTCGATTTTCATCATCTTAAGAAAATAATTTGAAAAAGTTTAAAACATAAATGTTGTAGGTATATATCTTAACTATATGTCCATAAAATGGTTTTGCAAAATTAGATGTGTGTAAGGAGATATTAACTAGTTCAAATTATAAGACTTGATAGAAATTCAGAATTGATGATTTAATTAGAGGATTTTAGAGACTGAATTAGACAAAGTGTAAAACATGAAAAAAGTTTAATTATGTGTGATCTATATTGTTATGCATGTTTTGAGTTTTGGTCATTATAACAGGATCTGTCCTGATGGATATCATTGAGTTGCAGGGTAGATGTTACAAATTCACCAAAACTTGTATAGTACTTAGAATGCTCTAAATTTTGGATATGTTATAGTTGCATATGTCTATTTAAGTGAGAAAAATAATTAAAGTAATTGGATATTTTTAGCTTAAGATATAAATAAGAGAAGCAAGGCTACCAAAATTTATTCATTAACTAAATTTCTAGGATTAAACCTTAAGTTTAACATTTAAAGAGGAATTAATTCAATTAAAGTTAAGGTTGTTATAATTCCATGCATAATGAGTTCTAAATTTATATTTAATTAATGTGTAGTTTGAAGAATAGATGGTGATAATGATGTAAATGAGGCTTCTAAAGGATATGAAGATCATTTATGTGCTTGATGAGAAAATTGAAGCAAGAATTGTATTTTCGCTAAATCAACAACTAAGGTGAGTCGCAAATATGCTATTATACATGTTACAACCCACACTATAGGGCTATGACTGTCCTAGAGCACTTGAATAATTTACATACCAGTACCACGAAGAACCCAAGTTACATGCTTCACTTCATTTAATCATTTTATGACATATTTTTTTTTTCAAAAACACTTTAATTTTACAGAAAATCGGACAGAGTCTCCCCTGTAATATTAACATTGCCCAAATAGAAAACACAACAAAACACTTCTAATATCAATATCAAATCCCTTTTCAACCTCCAAACACAACTCACATCACAATCATATATCCCTGTAATATCATTTATCCA
>CANXYC011966614.1:0-46761 GCA_948193065.1 Aleurites moluccanus | reverse complement strand
TAATTATTATAAGCACTCATGTTCCTTTCAAGTAAAAGTTTGAGATTCTTTCATACCCTTATATATACAAATATATATGTTCATGTTCATGATTTGATATTCAGATTCTTTATTTATATTGTTCATATCTTATTGAGTTGAAGGTTCATCCATTTTCTGTGGTTTCAGGTGCTAGTATAGCTCTAGAAAGAGCTAATCCAGAGGATAGAGCTTCTTGACTTATTCTTCCCAAGAAACTTGGATGTAATTATTTTGGATATTATTTTGATATATGTATATATATATAATCATGACTGTTGAGGTACATTCTCTTAGAGCTCCGTAGTTAGTTATGTGATGTTGATTTTGTATCCATGGATGTTATTGTAGACTCTCACTTGTTCCATATTGATGTTGGATTCATCTTTTGATTGGTAAGGAACAAGTAGAGACGTCATATTATAAATGATGATTTATGAGATATAATGTTTTGCATTGGTTAGAATGTATGATTATTGATTGAGGTAGGTTCAGTTAGGATTCTACGAGTTTATGGTGGCCTTATGTCTACCCTTGCTCGAGGACCGTTACACTGGTGGTGTCGGGGTGTGAAAAAGGTGGTATCAGAGCCATAAGTTTATAATTATAAGATAGATAGATAGATGTGCAAGTTCCCTAGTATAAGTGATTGATTAAGATGACTATGGAGAATAGGATTCATGTCACGTCAATGTTGTGTATTCCTTTGATATAGATCTGTGTTAATCATGTGTTCTGAGTCTGAATTTGCTTTGTTTGTCTTATTAGTATTGAGATGCCTCCAAGGTGAGGAAGAGGACATGGTAGAGGTCATCCTAGAAGAGAGCTACCTTCTGAAGAAGGGTCAGTGGGTAGAGTAGAAGGTGATGATGTTCCTCCAGAGCCGCAGGTGGATATGGTTCATATGGCTCAGCGGTTGGATCAGTTGCAGAGGAACTATGAGATGTTAGCTGAGTTCATTACTCAGCAGAGGCAACAGCAGGCTCCTCCAATGCAGGTAGTTCCAGATATTCCAGTTCCTCCAGTAGTTCCTCCACCCCCGCCAGTAGTGGTACCACAGGTTGAGGAGGTCTTGTTTGAGAAATTCTTGAAACTCAAGCCTTCAGAGTATAGAGGTTAGGTAGATCCTACAGATTTTCTTGAGGAGATAGAGGAGAAAATTCAGATTTTGAGAATCCCTAATAGTAGAGCAATTGAATTTGTGGGGTACTTGATGAAAGCCGAAGCTATAGATTGGTTTAGACGGAGTATTCTAGGTATGCTTCGAGATCATGGAGAGTTGTCTTGGGAGAGATTCAGGGATACGGTTCTTAGTAAGTTTCTTCCAGAGAGTGTGAAGGATGTTAAGTCCATTGAGTTTGAGAGGTTGGTTCAGACTCCGGGTATGACTGTATCATAATATACAAAGAGGTTCAGTCAGTTGAGCAAGTTTGCTCCAGCTCTTGTGCCTACAGAAGCAGCACGGATTCGGAGGTTCTGTAGAGGACTTATAGCTCCATTGTTCAAAGTTTTGGCTGCTCTTGAGTTTGACTCTTACTCCAAGCTTATGGATAAGGCTAGAGTGATTGAGAATAAGGAGATGGAGGTTAGATCTGAAAGGGAAGAGAAGAAGAAGAAGGCTAAGATTGAAAGTTCTTCTAGGCAGGATATTGGGGTAAAGAGTATGAATATTTCGCCCCAATCAGTTTCCCAGAGCAGATATAGAGGACCATCAGGGAGATCCTAGCAGAGACCGAATCCCTTTAGATTTGTTTCTCAAGTGAGCCATGGTACAACTAGTTCTACACCACCTAGGACTTTTAATCCTTCTTGTCCTACATGTGGTAAGCTTCATAGAGGACCTTGTTTCTTCGGGTCAGGTGCATGTAATGGATGTGGACAGCATGGTCATTTGATTAAGGATTGTCCACAGTCTTCTTTTGGAGTTAGACCTCAGTCTTCTCATACTTCAGTTCAGATGATTAGGAAGAGGAGTGTGGGTCAGCAGTCCGACGTTAGCCGTGGTATTTTGGGAAGAACTCCGGATACAGGTAGAGGTTCAGGTCAGATTTTTGGACAAGCTACCAGTCAAGCACCTTTGGGAAGAGGTAGAAGAAGAGTGTTTGCTCTTACTCAGCAGGATGCTCAAACTTCTAACACTGTGGTCACAAGTATTCTTCCTATTTAGGTTTTGAATGCTAGAGTATTGTTTGATTCAGGAGCTTCGCATTCATTTGTTTCTTCATGCTTTGCTAAGAAATTGAGTATGCCATGTGAATTGCTTGAGAATGCTTTAGTAGTAGCGACTCTTTTAGAGGTAGAGATTGAGGTTCATGATTTTTATCCATTTTGTGTGGTTAGCATAAGTGGTAAGAGTTTAGTAGCAGACTTGATTGTGTTGCCTGTGCTATAATTTGATGTGATATTGGGCATGGATTGGTTGTCCAAGTATTATGCAACCATAGATTGCAAGGGAAGAAGTTGGTCTTCAAGCCACCTTCGGGTGAGAAGTTTGAATTTCAAGGGGAAAGGAGTGAAGCATCATATAATGTTATATCAGCCTTAGAAGCGAGGAGATTGATGAGGAAAGGATGCCAAGGATATTTGGCTTATGTCGAAGATACTCGAAAAGAAGTAAAAGATTTGGAACATATTCCTGTTGTCAACGAGTTTCTAGATGTATTTCCTGAAGAGTTACCTGGGTTGCCACCAGATAGAGAGATAGAATTCGGTATTGAGTTGCTACCTGGCACAGATCCAATTTCTATTCCTCCATATCGAATGGCACCAGTAGAATTGAGAGAGTTAAAGACTCAGTTGCAAGATTTACTTGACAAGGGATTTATCAGACCTAGCAGTTCACCATGGGGTGCACCTGTACTTTTTGTGAAGAAAAAAGATGGTTCCATGAGATTGTGCATAGATTACAGACAGCTCAACAAGACAACTATCAGGAATAAGTATCATTTACCGAGAATAGATGATTTATTTGATCAGTTGCAGGGTGTAAATTATTTCTCCAAGATAGACTTGAGATCAGGTTACCATTAGTTGAGGATTCGGAGTGAGGATGTGTTAAAGACAGCTTTCCGGTCAAGATATGGTCACTATGAGTTTTTGGTATTACCGTTCGGATTGACCAATGTACCTGCTGCATTGATAGACTTGATGAATCGGGTGTTCAACCAATTTTTGGACAAGTCTGTCATTGTGTTCATTGATGATATTCTTGTATATTCTAAGAGTGAAGAGGAGCATAAAGAACATCTTATGATGGTGTCACAAATCTTAAGAGAGCATCAGTAGTTTGCTAAATTCTCGAAGTGTGAGTTTTGGCTTGAGAGTGTGGGTTTTCTAGGATACATAGTGAGCAAGGATGGGCTTAAAGTTGATCCTAAGAAGGTAGATGCAATTCTGAATTGGCCTAGACCCATAAATGTTTCAGAAGTTAGGAGTTTCTTGGGTTTGGCAAGTTACTATCGAAGATTTGTGCAAGACTTTTCTAAGATTGCAGCTCCTTTGAGTAAGCTTACCCGGAAGCAAGTAAAATTTCTGTGGACAGATACATATGACAAAAGTTTTCAAAAATTAAAGGTTTGTCTCACCACGGCACCTATTTTAACTTTGTCATTGGGTGAAGGAGGGTATGCAGTATATTGTGAAACATCGAGAGTAGGACTGGGTTATGTGCTTATGTAATATGGTAAAGTGATAGCTTATGCTTCTAGACAGTTGAGCAAGCATGAGGTAAATTATCCAACTCATGATCTTGAGATGGTTGCTGTTGTGTTTACTTTGAAGATATGGAGACATTATTTGTATGGAGAGAAGTGTGAGATCTTCACAGATCATAAGAGTTTGAAATATATATTTCTGCAGAAAGATCTTAACCTTAGGCAACGGAGATGGGTTAAATTGCTTAAAGATTATGACTATAAAATTTTATACCATCCAGGAAAAGTCAATGTAATGGTTGTTTCCTTGAGCAGAAAGTCTTTAGGAAGCTTAGCACATGTCAAAGTGAGCAGAAGAACATTAGTGAGAGAAATGCAGGAATTGTATGATTCAGGAATCAGTTTGGATTTGTCAGATTCAGGAGTGCTTGTAGCTTATTTCCAGGTTAAGCTAGTTCTCATTGAGTAGATTAGTGAATCTCAAAACAAAGACCCTCAGTTAGTGAAGCTAAAGAACAAAGTGGAATCAGGAAAGGCTTTAGGATTTGTTGTGACTGATGGCGTGCTGAAGTTTGGTAGCAGACTGTGTGTTCCAGCAGTTGGTGATTTAAGGGATATGATTCTTAGGGAAGCACATCATGTTAAGTATAATGTGCATCCAGGTGCAATGAAGATGCACCATGACATTAAAGATTCCTATCGGTGGAGTGGAATGAAAAAGGATGTGGCTGAATTTGTGGCAAGGTGTTTGACTTGCCAACAAGTGAAATTTGAGCATCAGAAACCTTCGGGCCTACTGCAGCAGCTGCCTTTGCCAGAATGGAAATGGGAGAGAATAACCATGGATTTTGTTGTGGGGTTGCCAAGGACTTCAAGTGGTTGTGACTCAATATGGGTGATTGTGGACAGATTGAGTCGGCTCATTTTCTACCAGTCAAGACATCCTACACGTCTTCTCAGTATACACAGATTTATGTTGATGAGATAATGAGACTTCATGGAATACCAGTTTCCATCATATCTGATAGAGGCACTCAATTCACTTCAAGATTTTGGTAGAAATTACAAACGTCTTTGGGTACTAGACTTGATTTCAGCACAGCTTTTCATCCGCAAATAGATGGGCAGTCCGAGAGAGCAATCCAAATTCTAGAAGATATGTTAAGGATGTGTATTCTAGATTTTGGAGGTAATTGGGATTAACACTTGCCATTGATAGAGTTTGCCTACAACAATAGTTATCGCTCAACTATTCAGATGTCTCCCTACGAAACTTTGTATGGTAGGAAGTGTAGATCTCCTTTGTGTTGGAATGAAGTGGGAGAGAAGCTTATAGAGGGCCTGAATTGATTCAGTATACAGCGGAGAATGTTCCACTCATAAGAAAAAGATTGAAGACAACTTTCATCCAGCAAAAGAGTTATGCAGACCCAAGGAGGAAAGACCTTAAGTTTGTGGTTGGAGACTTAGTATTCTTAAAGGTCTCACCGATGAAAGGAGTATTAAGGTTTGGCAGGAAAGTCAAGTTATCTCCAAGGTATATTGGACCATTTGAGATTTTGGATAAAAATTGGAGAGGTTTCATATAGGTTAGCCTTGCAGCCGAACTTGGTCAGTGTGCATCCAGTTTTCCATGTGTCAATACTTCGGAAGTATGTGACAGATTCTTCTCATGTGTTGCAAGCTCAAGCAGTAGATTTTCAGCAAGACTTGACTTATGAGGAGATTCCTGTGGCAATTGTTGATAGATCGGTCAAGAAGCTAAGGAATAAAGAGATATAAATGGTTAAGGTCTTATGGAAGAACTAAGTGATGGAAGAGTGTACTTGGGAGAGTGAGCAGGTTATGCGAGCTAGATATCCCCACCTGTTTCAAGAGTAAGTGAATTCTTAAATTTGAGGACGAATTTAATTAAGGGGGGAAGAATGTAATACCTGAGTAATTTATTGTATTTTTATTATTTTGATTGTTTGTGAGTAATTTGTTCAGTATTTAGAAAAATCTTAGAAATTTTGTTTGTTATGATTTTGTGAAGTCAGATTATGATTTTCGTAGAAAAGGTGAATGTATATAAGTTTTAGATTTATTATTTATTTATTTATTTACTTTACTCTAAGATTGATGGGCAGTAGGTCTGTATGTTATTTGAGAATTTTGTATTTGAGAGGAATTAGGTTTCCAGCTCGCTCAATCTCTATCCACCTCGCAAACGAGGAGCCAATTCACACTACCTGTTCTGTCGAGCTGGAAAACCTTCCTCGCCAACTCACTCTAAACCAGCTCGCAAATGAGCTACAATCTCCAATCTCCAATCTTCTTAAAGTCTTACAACTATCTATATAACACAAAAAGAAACATTTTTCATACTTATACTTGACTCGATCAGCCTCTAACATTCTCAAAACAACAAACAGACTCAGACTTAATGCAAGAATAGCGAACTAAACATGTTTTGGTCGAGGAAGCATACCTCTTCACACACACAAAATTCACAAAACTGCCATACAGACTTAAAATAAAATATATAAATCTACAACTTTTATATTTTACACTTATCCAAATTCTCCTGTAAGATCATGACAACTGACTCATAAGATTCTTTCCAAACACTGATTCTGAGATTTAAAAATACTAATCTGCTCAAAACAAACAATCCTTAAAAAAAAATTAACAGGTATTACACTAAACTAGCTAACATATAACACTACCAAAAACACGGTTTTTAGCGATGAAAAATTTTCATTGCTAAAACAATAAAATCTGTTGCTAAACAAGTATAACGATGGATTTGCAAAAAACCACTTCCGTTGCAAAAATTAAAGTCATGAATTTTTTTTGCGAGAGATTAATGTGATTCGTTGCTATTTAGCGACGAAACATTTTGTCGCTAAATTTTATTGCTATTTTTTGCCGCTAATCCATCTATGAATTCGTTGCAAAACTCAATAAAATATTAATTTATTTTCCTCTCCATTTACATATATTTTGTCACTAATTTAGCGAAAAAATATTTTGTCATTAAATTTATCGCTAATTTGTTGCAAAGTTGTCTCAAAATTGGCCTAAAGTTAGTGAAGAGTAGTTTTGTCGCTATTTTGTCTCTAGTTCATTGCTATTTTTTCGCAAATGTGTCTCAAAATTGACCCAAAATTAGCGAAAGAGTATTTTTGTAGCTATTTTGTTGCTAATTTATCGTTATTTTGTCACGAAATGATTCTTTATTTGTTAGCTAGTTGTTAGTTTGTTGTTATTTCGTCACAATTCTATCGCTAATTTTGTAAAAATATTTTTTTTTCAATGATCTTAGTTTGCATGGAAAAGACAGATAGCATTAGGGGACTGAGCCAAGCCTATGGCCTGATGCGAGACTTTCGATGCTTAAATCAGTGCGATTGCATGTATAAATTTAAAGGTTTGGGGAGAAAATGAACTTAGAGATGATGTCACTGTTTCCCTAAGTTGGAAGGTTCTGAGACTCTCACTGTAATTTTTTTCAATGGGGAAGAAGGTCTTTATGCTTTAGACTCTAAAGAGTGACCAATTTAAGAGAAAAATGATAGCCTATAATGGATGATTAATAGATTACTCTACTAGAGAGAGAGAGACAAAAGCAGAGAGAAAGAGAAAGAGAGAGAAAGAGCTTTCTGGAGGCCAAGTGGCTGAGGAAGTATATAGTGTTACCTTTAAGAAAGTTTTAATTCTCTGGTGGATAAGTAACATCCTTATGATGAAAGACATTCTCCTAGCCAGAGCCTCCTTTGAGTTAGAGAACTCGAGCTATTTATAGAGGCCATGAGTTGTGCGAGTGTAGGCACTCAAGTACGCTAGGTCACATTATTTTATGATTGGACAAGTGTGCATTTATTTTGGAGGCTGTGAAGCCTTATGCTATAGTGACATAATCTTGTTTTCCGAAGGTGATAGGAATTACATGTCAAGCAAACTTATAAGGAGTTGTCTGTAGAAAATTTCCTTGTAAACTATCTAATTGATGATGCGAGTTGCTACTTGGAGTGAGGTGCTCATACTTAGATGTGAAAGAATAAGAAGACAAGGCGTGAGGTAGCCTATCTTATGAGGCTTTGTGTCTGATTGTAGGATGTTCTACTTCTTGAATTGTTTGCTTTCATTTGGGTGGTCTTCAAAGACTCATTTTGAAGCGGCCATTTTTTTTTTTATCATTACCTCCAATAAGTACAAAACATGAATAATACAAATTATTAATTTCTTAAACTTCCATAACTCCATTAAAATACAATAACACTTGTAGCATATTACAAAATTAACATTTAATAAGCATTTAGATTTCTTTATCCATAACTATATTGGGCCCAAGAATTGATAAGGGAAAGTTGCTTGGGTCCCACACCCGAGTCCGAAGTGGAGCAAGGGAAGTAAAGGAAAGCAGCAATAAAGTCGCTAAGGATAATTGTTGCATGGTTGTTCAAGATTCCATTTGGTTGATTTAGGTTAAATTTTAATTAAATTAATGATATTGATTTATAAATAGTTTAAATTATATTTATGTTAAGTAAGACAAAAAAAAATATTCAAATCAATATTATTAAAATTCAGTTTAAATAATTAAGTTGTGTTATGAAAAATAAACAAAACAAAAATAAGAATAAGAATAAGAACAAAAATAAGAAATAAGAATATAGAAGAGAAAGTTTTCTATTATCTTATTGGTATATATTACAAAGTAATAGGAATTCCTATTTATAGGGTTCATATCCATCATAGGTTACAATATATAAACACATTATAAATTATAACATAAATTCACTATAAGTTACATCTTATAAATAATATAATAAAACTAAATATTCAAATAAATACACCAAGTAATGGTGTAGAGAAATATATGAAAGGACATATAAAATAATGAAGTAGTAAGAAAGATAAAAGGACATCCACAATAGTATATATATTTATAACACTCCCCTTGGATGTCCGTTTTTATAAAAAATATGTCTCATTAAAACCTTACTAGTAAAAACCCAATGGGGAAAAAAAACTAATAAAGGAAAAAGAGTACAGTATTCCCATATTGCAAATAGTACATTACCTCATTAAAAACTTTATCAGGAAAATTTAATGGGACAAAATCTTTGGTTAAGGGAAAAAGAATATAGTATTAAACTTCCTCTATTTACAATATTACTGAAAATTTTTAAGGCATCACATTTCAATATTGTTAACAAATTTCTTGAATGTTGCAGTAGGTAATACCTTAATAAACAAATCTGTTAGATTGTCACTTGAACGAATTTATTGAACACCAATTTTACCATTCTTTTATAATAATTAGTGTGCCTATTATATAAGATATGATACTTTAGGACTACAAATTTATCCATTATCTTCTCTAACTGGAAAGAGTTTTTATTCACATTAAGTGATTGAACAACCATGGGACTATTTAATGAATGTGCTTTGTATATAAAATTATAAATGACCTTTTGTGTATAAATTAACTGATAAATAATTTTTTTTTGTCCAAATGTTTAATTTGTAAATCGAGACAGAATTTTATTTTTCCAAAATTTTTCATCTCAAATTCCTTTTTCAAATAATATAATCTTTTGGAAGTTTTTTAATAATTCCAATAATATTCAAATCATCAATATATACAATAATTATGGTAAATTCATATACAAATTTTTATATAGTATCTCTTTTATATTATACTTTGAACAAATATTCACTAAGACAATTTTATCATATGCACCCAAATTATTTTAATCTATACAAAGATCTTCGTAATTTAATTGAATAAATTTCTCGAGAATTTAAATTATATTTTTCTAGCATTTTAAATTTTTCATAGATTTTCATATAAATATCATTATCAATTGAGTCATATAGATAAGATGTGACTGCATCTATTATGAGCATATCAAGTATTTCATGCACTGCTAAATTAATAAAATATTAAAATATTATTACAACCAGCACATAAGAGTATATATTTTCATAATTGATTACAAGTTTGTGAAAACCCTTATGCAATAAATCTTGATTTGTATTTTACAATTTTATTTTTCTCTTTTCTTTTTTCGCACAAAAATCTATTTGTATCTAACAGTTTCGTATCTTATAGTGTTTGGACTACTGGTTCGAAAACCTTACGCTTTTCAAGAAAATCTAATTCTGCTTGTATTGTATCTTTCCGTTTTGTTCAATCAACTATATTTCAACATTATTGAATAGATCGTGGTTCAAAATCATCATTTTCATTCATAAAAATATGTTACACCATATGTAAAATAGTAGTCAACAATCATTTCATTTCGATTCTATATTTTTTCATAACCAACATAATTTATCAATATCTCTTCATTTTTACTAATTTCAGGTACATGTACTTTTTCAGGAAGTGTATCTATGTTAGTATCTACATTTTCAATAAAATTATCTTTATTATTTATTATATTTCTCTTTCAATGACTTTTATTTTTATAACCAATAGCCTTCCACTCTTCAAGCATATTTGAGATTGATTAATATTAATAAAGTTGTCCTTCTGGAACGACAATACAAATTAAAATATTAACAGTTATTATATGAAATTTTGTTACTCGTTTTAGATCAGTAAGTGCATCCGACAATTAATTTGCTAATTTTTGTAGATAAAATATTTTATGTATTTCTTATTCATATTGTTTTGTTATAGGATTTAAATAATGATGAAGTATTTCATGTTATTATATTTTTCAACATTTATTATCTCCCTCTAATACTGAGAATATTACTTTATCAAATGACAATCTGCAAATCGAGCAGTAAATACATCTCTCATTAATGACTTAAAATATTTAATTATTTAGGAGATTTATATCCAACTTATATTTCTATCCTCTTTTGAGGACTCATTTTAGTGTTTTATAGTGGAGTAATTAAGATATATACCGCATATTCAAAAATTCTTAGTGAGAAATATCTAACTTTTGACCAAAATTCAATTGATTAATTTGAAGAATCTTCTAGTTCTTCAATAGATTCCAACGTAAATTTTCAATATTGTTTCCATTATTTTTAAACCAATATGACCTAACTTGTAATGCTAAATAATAAAATATTTAGATATGTAAACTTCTGGTTTATTATAAGATTTTTTTCAATTCCATTAATTTGTGTATAATACAAATCAAAGAAAATAACATAAAATTTTTCACTATATTTTTCTACCAGAAATAATACTTGTAATATGGAAATATTATTGATTCATCTCATTTACCGTCTCAATATGATATCTATTACTGTGAATATCCTTAAAATTTAACAAATTTCTATGAGGCTTTAGAGAAAATAATGTATTATGTATAATAAATTTTGTTCATCTTGTGATAATATATTGGCTCTTCTGGAGCTTTTTAATTATTGCCAAAAATAATTGTCTCACCCATTTTCAAATAAGAAAAATATTTAACATTTTTAAAATTGTATGAGTTATCGCACTATTCACAATATATATATCGAAATCAATTCTCCCTTTCAATATTTTCAAAAAATTATTTGTTACATCAACGTGAGTAATATCTATATGATCATAATCAAAGTCATCATTGTTAGAGATAAAATTTATATTCATATTTTCTCTCTTTTTACGATACTCGATAAATATCAATAAAATATTTTATTATTCGACAAGTATGTGATTAATTTTTTTTCATATTATATCGATAATATTTACTTTAAAAATTTTGTCTATTTTTTCTATCTTTTAAATTATCACATTCACTTCAAGGAATGTGATAAAATCACTATGATATATTTCATGAATTTTTCATTAACGACTTGTTATTTTATTCAATTAAGTATGACTGCATTCACTTCAGGGAATAAGATTAAACTATATTGTAATCTTTTTACAATATTTTTTATTGATATTGCTACTGCAAGAGCATATTTGATATATGAAAAATATTAACATATCATTATTTGTAAATATTCTCCACACATTAAGAATTAATTCTAACAAAAAATCAACATATTTGAAATAAAAAAATAACTTTGCAATATCAAAATAAATAAATTTATTATCATTATCAATACATGATTAAATTAAAAAAAAAATTATAATAATTATTCTAATTTTTTTTCACTTATACTTTTATAAGATCACAAATATAAATCATTAATATAAATCATTTTCTTTTATTTCAAATTATATTTTAACAAGTATAAAATGTTATAATATATAAAAAAAATCAAAATTAGAGTAAATTTTTTTTTTATGTTAAATGTCTATTGAAAAATAAAATGATAATGTATAAAAATAGAATTTACTTATTCAAATATCTAAATTAGAATATTATGAAGAGAAAAAATTTTAAATTTCAAATACTTGAATAAAAATATTATCAAGAGAAAGATTTTTAAACATTTTGAATAAGAAAGCTATCAAATGTATTATAAAAAACAAAATTAGGTAGCATAAGAACAAAATAACTCCGATCTACCCATTAACAAAAAACTCTAAAATATATAAGTATAATATTATTATCAATCAAAAGAAACGAGACATAAATTATAAACATAAAGACAATGACAATATAATAATTTTTTATAAGAATAATAAACTAATATATTTTAGTATATTTTCATAAATATAAATAATTAATTAAGATAGTGAAATAAATAAGATGCATGAAATTAACATTTTAAAAGTAGACAAACTTATGTAGATTTGATTGTTTAAAAATAAAGAATTGTGTTGATGACGTATTATGAAAAATAAACAAAATAAAAATAAGAACAAAAATAAGAAATAATAATATAGAGGAGAGAGTTTTCTATTATCTTATTATTGTATATTACAAAGTAATAAGAACTCCTTTTTATAAGATTTCTCTACATCATAGGTTATAATATATAAACAAATCATAAATTATAACATAAATTCATTATAAGTTACATATTATAAATAATATAATAAAACTAAATATAATACATCAAATAAATATATCAAGTAATGGTGTAGAGGAATATATGAAAGAACATATAAGATAATAGAGTAGTAAGAAAGATAAAAGGACATTCACAATAATATATATATTTATAACAAGTTGATCGATTTGAATTATAAAAGTAAAAATATTTTAAAAGAAATAAAAAATTAATATTATATAGATTAAAATATTTTTATAATATAAAATTATATTTCAAATATATATATATAAAGTCAAAATTAAAATAATTTTATTTTAAATAGTGAAAATTTCCTATTATATGATAAAAACCAACTTAAAAAGATAAATAAAAATCTTAAAAATTAGAATAAAAAAAAAATAATAATTTTTTTTTTGTAAAATTAAATAAAGTACATATAAATAAAAATATATAGCTTTAGTATATCTCAGTTCCCCTTCATTTTAGTCAATTTTTTATTTATTTAAATTATAATTAAATAAAAAAAATTTGTTTTAATTATTTTTAAAATTAATTTGAATCATATTAATATTAAAACTATATATTTTTTTTTTTTTTATTTGGATTGGATTGAAATTTTGAATAAGAAAGAGAATAAATAATTGTACTATCTAGATGAAATCTCATATCCAAAGACAACTTCAAGTTTTTTAGACAGAAAAAAAATAAATCCATTGAAATTATTTTAGGGTTTCGATTTTTTTTTTAAGTAATTTACATTTTTGCTATTATATCACAAAAATAACCATTTATTAAGATTTGAATTGCAAATTAATGCAAATAATTATAATATCCCTGAAATACGAATTCTAGTATAAAATATTCACAAAACGATTTGGAAGGTTTCAAATAAACTAATTTCCATCAAAATTAATGAAATTTAGAGTTTAGAATAAAATACCAACAATTTATCTCATTTCATCTTTCTTTCTCCTCCTCTCCTCTTCGTCACTCTTAATTCTTTTATCTATTTTTCTTCATGAATATTTTAGAAATTTTTATATATTTAGTTAATTAAATTAAATTTTATCAATAAATTTTAATATAAATATTTATATATGATTTATTTCAAACAGTATTTTAAAGTGAATTTTCCGCCTAATAAAAATATAATCATATCAATAATGATTTATTAGTGTTTTTTTCTTAAAAATTTACAAAGAGGGGAAGGAAAGTTAGAGATTAAAAATTTGTCCAAGTTGAAATAAAATAAAATAAACCCTCAAATTTTTATAGAAAATAAAAAAAATATAGGAAGGGAAGGGCAAAGTGCCCGCGCTCCTCAATCCAAAATCCAAAAAATTCAAAAACGCGGGTCAGGACCCGCATTCACATCTGGTTCCCGCCTCTACAAAATTTTGAATTTTCACTGCTTCTTGTTCCTAAAAATACTATCTGAAATCATAAAAAACTCGCAGATCAGTATCGATAATCTCTCTATAAGGATTCAATAATATCTCTATATGGTCAGTATCTTCAAAACCCCTTATAAAATTTCATGTTTTTCACATCAATCTTTCCATATTTTATAGATTATAGGGCTTTAATTCTATATCTATAATACGATCCAAAATCTTGCAAAATCCGTTACTTTCTTTCTCTTTCTCTGGTTAGAAGTATTTGTATAGATCTGATTCGACAAACTTGAAACTCAATTTATTTATTTATTTTTTCAAACTCAATTTAGGTTTGAGGACCAGTGGGTTTAACCCAATTTTTATTTATTATTTTTATTGAAATTCGTTAATTGGTGTAGTGGGATTTTCTTTTTGGTGAATTGGGTTCCTAGTTTTTTTTAGGTGATTTTGAAGTGTATTACATTATAGGGTCTGTTAGAGTAATGATGAGTGGAGATAATTTCACTGAAGAGGTTTCCAAAATGCGTTCTGTTTTGGGAGATCTGACAAATCGGCCTGTAAAAAGAGAGTTTTCATCGATTTCAGGTGATTTAGAGTTTAAATCTGGAGATGGGTATGGTAAAAAAGTAGTAGTCAATGAAGAATCAGATTCACGTTTTGCAAAACAAGTATGTTTAGGTGTTGAAAATTTTGTTAAGGAGAAATGTAAAATCCAATCTGGAGTTGATAATAGTATTGAAAAGGGTTTATGGTCCATAGAAGATAACCAACTTTGTCAATCATCGGCTACAGATAGTGATATTGATACCTCCCAGAACACAGTTTCCATTATCTCACATAGAGCAGCTGATGAAAATAAGGAAACATCAAATTTTTTGGATGGCAGTGTCAATGTTCTTAAGATTGTTGGGGATGCATCAAGAGATAGTTGTGCATCTAGTGATTCAACGCCCACAAACTCTTTGTCGGGCAAGAAGGATAGTGATGATGAAGTGAAACTGACTTCTGATGTTAAGCAATCCAAATTGGTAGATGATATTGGTACAACTAGTGTTGATAAGGATATGGATGTTGGTAGATTGGCCAGTTCCAAATGTGGGTCTGTTGAGCGGTCAAGGTTGCCCAAATCCCAGGATTCTAAATCATTTGAATTGGATAGATGCACAGTACTCAAGGGTGATGGTTATGCTAATTTGAGTACAGGTGCTGACTTGCTGAAAGCTTGCTCTTGTTCTTTTTGCTTGAAAGGTAACAATAAAGAATTATTCTGTTTGCAATTTGTTTGGTGTTCTATACTGCTATTGACTATGAAAATTGATCTGTCACATGTATACCATCTAAATGGGATATCATTTTTTTAACAATCAGCTGCTTACATTTGGTCAGACCTTCATTACCAGGACATCAAAGGACGAATATCTGGTAAGCTTGTGTAGAACAAATGAATTATTATCATAAGTTGCATTTACAGTTTTCTCAGACTTCCAGTTACTATGGAGTTGTTTGGTTGTCCAACTAAACATTTTTAATTGTCGATTGCCAACATGCGCATTACCAATTGGCAAATTTCATAAACAATTATAAGCTGTTTATATCGATTGGCGATTTGACAATCATCTTTTATATCAATCGCACATTTAGCAATCGTTTTATCAAACACTCCCTATATCAATTTGTGATGTAACTATTTTGGTAGTCCGTATCATGTTAGTTATTTTTCCTCATAGCATTAAAGAAGAGTCAGAAGGAGGCAAGCATCTTGGTTAATAAATATTCCGGAGGAAAGCAGGCTGACATTCATAGCCAAGGAAACTTGAACAAATCCTCACAATTAGAATCTGACCTCACATCTCAGTGGAGGTCTCTCTTTCACCACATGGAGGACATATTTGTTAGCGAAAGCAACCAACTTGTGAGTGAAACTTCTGCTCTTCTGTTCAATTACATTCCTCATCTTGGGAAATTTATTACTTTGCCTCTGATTTACAATTCTTGTGTTTGACTAAAAGAACTTGGTTTGCCATTATAAATACTTGTTCCTATTGCTGGCTGTAAGGATTTGGTCAAAAAGTACCTTGCGACTTCCTGGTTGCTGATTGACAGTTTTAATCAGCCGTTCCTTGATGCTATTTATACTCAGGCTTAATTATTATTGTGTCAAAACCTGCAAGTATACAGATCGTGAGGAAAATAATAATAGTAAGTAGAGTATCGTTTCTACCAGAAAAGATTTAATAAGTATCAATTATTAATTTATTCTATTATTTAGAAAAGTGATTAAAGAAATTCATATTAAAATAAACTAAATTAATATAATTAAATTCAATATATGTAAAAGGTCTAGAATTTAGAATTCATCAATTTACTACCTATAACTTTTCTATATTTTTCTCAATAGGCTTGATTTTTTGGAATTAATGATAAGGGTTTTCTAAATTTTGTAAAATCATCTTTCAAGATAAATTACAAATATTTATATTAATTTTAAATCTACTCTTGTGATTTTAAACAATTAATATAAATTCATTAAGGTTTTTGGAATATCTTTTTAATAATCACAAACGAATATTCTCATCTCTAAGAAATATATTCCCTAGGTCTAAAGTCTTAATGAATTAATATTATATTTCACTTTCGCTTCTTCACATAATACCTTAAACATATAAATAATGATTAACTATTTATAAGAATTAAGCTCTGAGACAATAGATCAATTCTAATTAATTAATTAATTAATTAAATATAAATAATTATAGATAAAATTAAAGGATTATATTTAAATTTTAAAAATGAGTTTAGTTTTACATATTTGAAAATATAATTGCAAACTTTATTGAAATAAAATAAGAGTTCAACAGGCTAACACTATGAATAAAATTAAAAACAAATAGAATTAAGAAATAAATTTTTTATTGAAAAATTTAATTCTAGTTGCTAACTTCTCCCATTTAAAATTTTTTCTTGCTCCTCTTGATGTTTTTTCTTGCCAGTCTCCTTTAGAAATTCTTCCACACTTGAAAAATAAGGTAATTTTTGCTTTATTTTTTTAAAAACCGGATCACTAACAAAAAATCGGATTGATTGGGTAAAAAAAAATACCGAATTTTGATTTTGTATCTCAGGATTAATTTTTTTGGGCAAAAACCAGATTACTTGGTCAAAATTCGGGTCGAACCTCTCCAAAAACTAAATACCGGTTTTTAAATCAATTTCCTCAAAATCATCTGATTTTTAAATCAAAGATTCTCCTATCTTTAATCTTCTCAACATATCAAATCAAATTTTAATAATAAATCAAAATAAAATAAAATTAAATCTACTAAATCAATTCAAAACTAATTAAAAATACTTATAAAATTTAAACACATCAGTTATAAGACCATCTCCAAGGCTATGCCAAAATGGCATTAACGCCACTGGTATTTATGAACAGTGTCACACCATATTTGGCATGACACTATTCATAAACGCTAATTTTTTTTATTTTTTTTGTTTTCTTTATTTACAAAAATACCTATTTTATTTAAATTACTTAATTTTTGACCTAAATAAATTTATTTAAATTATTAATTTTTTTTGGTATCTTATATTTTTATTAATGTTTGAAATAATACAAAAAAAATATAATGTTGGTTTCACAATAATGTAATTTTATTCTAAAATAATATATTAATAATAAATGAGTTATTTTAAATCATTTTGTATAAAGATAAATAAAAAAGAATATAAAAAATATTATTTTTTGATTTTAAAAATAATATTAGAAATGGTGTTAAGGTTAGGTTTCAATTATTATTTGATGTGATATTTATACGTGTAAACTTCACATTAAAATAGCATTGAGCGTTGGAGTTACTCTAAGGATTGCTTACTCTCTTTCAATGAACTATGAGCCTCTATTATGAATTGTTTTTTAATATTCTCAAATCTCCTTGGCAGCAAGCCAGCTTTGTTGCACTGAAAGATTTGAGAGAAAATTGCAAGGCGGATCTGGAGAAGACCACTGGGATGCCTTCTGATAAGTTATTATGACACTTCTTCTGATTATCGTAAGACTTTATTGTTACACCAATTGTAAAAACTTGTGCATATGCACAGACGCACCAGTATTTGTGTGTCCGCATACGTGCCCTGTATTGTTGTTTAGAAAATTCCATGTAGGTCCATTATTGTCATGGTAGGTGTGTGACACTTGTTGCAGTTACTATCTGTATGAACAGAACTTTCCATTATGAAAAAATGAGATTACCATTTTTATTAACCTCTATTTGGGATGGTTGATTACATTGCCTTTCTCAATATCTCTTTATTTCATTTGCCTATTGCTGGTAGGATGGATTTCTTGAGTGACTCGAAGTTTGGGAGTTTTTAAATTGACCAGCGTTCCTTTCTTATTGCTTGTGATGGTTAGTGTTATCTACTTAACGAGTCCAAGTCCATGCAAAACAATTCATTATGGAAGTTAAATTTTCAATGACTGCTTGATTTGGTTTGACATTGTAATTAAAAAGAAAAAAAAATTGAATGCCATTTATAGCATCACAATAGTTGAATAGTACCAAATGTACTGCAAAAAATTATATTTGAATGGTCCCTGAGACTTTTGTATTTGTGCACATCTAGTGATTTTTCATAACCTTAATCTGGTAGAAAGGTAACACATGAACTGTTGCCTTTCAAGAAAAATTGTGATAAAATTGTCAAGGGTCACACTATGATGATCAATTTCAGAAAACAGGCTAATCAGTTTGGTATGCTAAAATTTTTGTTGTCCCAGCATGCCTATTTTGATATTTGAATTGTTATTTTATGTAACTGAATCGGCAGCTATCTGAAATTCTGAAAGGTTAGCTGGGGTCCAGGCGTTCTTCTATATGGTCAAAAAGTTTAAATTCAAAGAATGCTCATTATTTATGAATTTCTGGTTTAATTAGACATGGCATTTTCTGACTGCTGAGAATATTAAAAGTATATTGCAAATGGAATCTATTATTTTAACTCGCGCACCTTTGATGAAGTTAATGCATGACTGTAAAACAATAGCTTTGCCATTGAACTCTGGCATTAGGCCTATATGTGAAATTAAGATTTTTTTTTTCTGTATGCTTGTAGAGTTCGGATTGAATTATTACCAAATAAGTAGTGTTTAGCATGTTTTCTTGAAATTTTCCAACTGCTTGTTTGTTTGTACCTTAAACTGTTTTTTTAGTTGGAATCATAGGGGTGGTTTGTTTTTATTTCATGTATAGAACAGATGAATATTGATGTGCTGATAACAAAGCCACCTTTGATACCATATATTGCTGATAAATAACAATTATAATGTTGGGCCAATCATACAGCTTGGATGCTCATCTTGTTTTAAGTATGCTGATCATAATTTTTTGCATTTTCTGAGACCTTAAATGGGGATACCAATCAAGAAGTCTAGCAAAATGCAGATATTCAATGGGGCTGAACTAGGCCAGGGAAAAGAATTATATAGCATGGATTTATACATCCTTTGGGAATAAGTTCTAAAATGGAAATTTTGTGGGGTATCCAGATCTTTGTTAGTGATTTTTGAATTCCAAAGGAGGTAAGGATCTGATTTTTTCCTCCATAAAAAAAATGTTTTTATAAGATATTATTGTAAAGATTAATCAAATTTACCATGACAAATCTATTTAGATGAGTAGAAACTAATAGCCTTAATTATAGCAGAAGCAAAGACTCAAATTCAGCTGTATTGTGACATTTCAACTAGACCAACAATGGAATTTCTTCTCTTATTTTTTCTCCAGTTTGTATATTGTGTATTGGAATGGGGTTCAGGTAAATGGCAAGGTTCTTTCACTTGGGCTATAAGAATCTACAGTTTTAGCCTATTCATTGACTCGGAGATCATTGACCAAAATTTCAATAATAATCAGCTAATAATGCAGTAGTGGTATTGATAGTAATGGTGGAAGTGGATTTTTTGACTTGACATCTTGCCTGTTTCTATTTTGATCATGATCTTTTTTCATGTTTAGGTTTTCTAATCTTAGAGAGGTGACCTGACGATGAGTCTAGATCTTAATTTTTCTTGGGTTGGTGCCAGTCCATTTGTTTTTCTTGCGCTGTGATTTTCTTTTGCTATGTCATTTACAGTTCATTTGGTTTAAAATTTTTGTAAAATATTATTAAATTTCAAATAAATCTCTTAAAATTAAATGTGTAAATGAGTTAACCTACTTGAATTGAGATAAGTTTAAATATTATAATATTTGATCTAAGTGACTCATGAGACTAATAAAGTATTAAAATTTTATATAATTTTAATATAATAATTTATTAATTTAATTTTGAGTTTGTCTTAATTTTATATATTTTAATGTTAATAAATAAATAAATTTATTTTTTTTAATAATAATTGAATTGAGTTCAAATATTTCAAGTATTCATTTAAATTAAAAATTTAATTAAATTCGAGTATTTTATTCATATAAAATAAAATTCGATGGAGATTTAATCAATTTTATTTTATTTTATTTTTATTTTTTTTTAAATTGAAGCCAAGCTCAAATTCAGGAGAATATCAAATCAATTCCACTGGAATACAGCTCTTGTAGAGATGTATGATAGTGTGTGGTTATTTATTAATGTCGGATACCATTGACCTTCAAAATTTTGAGCTCTGAATGTCATACCAGATGGTTAAATAATGTATTTTGTCAACAATAATAGCTTGTGATGCTAATTAGTGTTAGGGCATTAAAATTGAGTGTTTTTATTAGTATTTTAGGTATCATTTTATAGTTAATTAATTAAGTTTTTGTATAAATTAATATAATTTTAATATAGTTTTGAATTTTAATTTGAAATAAGAATTTAACAATATTTTGGTAGATTTGATAGGATTTAAATTTGATTTTATTTAATATTTTTAATTTAAATTTGATTAGATTTATGATTTTAGTTATGATTTTATTTTTAAATAATTAGCAGTATATTTAAATGAATATATGTTTTGGGATGAAGTTCTTTTTATACTTTTCCCTCTTATGAATTTTACATATTATAGTTGTCTTTTTTAAATACATTTAGAAATTTTTAAAGTAGGGAAATTATAATGTTTAAATCCATATTTTTTATATATTATGAGACAAACATTTAACTATTAGACTATTAATATAATGACATGTATTATTGTTAGCTACATGCTATACACAGATTCTCTATAATGCAACTGGTGAGGCTACTTGACTTTGTATTTTCTGTTCAATGATATTGACCTGAAATGAATATCTTTTCCAATAATTGGAGCAACTCTCCTCTACTCTTGGTGGGCAGTGCTCTAGGGACCATCCTCAAGGTCAAAAGGCTTTAGGCATGGTGACGGCTGGTGGTGGTGGTGGGTGGGGAAGAGAAAATAGAGATGCTGATAATTGCCAATTTCTAAAATTCTACTATTTGAAAAAACAACTCTATTTTAGTAATATTATGCAATAATAATCCTATCTGGTATGCTAGCATGTGCACTAGGGTTTGCCACGTTTAACCCACCATTGATTATTTCTCTCTATTATTATTATTTTCTTGAGATTGACATTTTAGGGTCAACTGTGTAAATAATATTATCTTTCTTTCTTTCTCTTGAATATTTTGGTGACGAGAGGGCATTGTGTATATAAAAAAAATATATAGAGCATTTCCTATCTCTAAATGGAGTCAATGATTCTATGCAGGTATTTTAGTGTTGTAATAAGAATAAAAGAATAATTCACAAAGGATAGTGGGTAATTCATCTCTTTAAAGACATGTATAAAGTTGCTAGGAAGCCAAGAATATTATTTGGATCCTACCATTTCTATGGAAAGCCAAGGAGAAGATTTTTTTTTCTTTAAAGAAAAATATGCTTAGTGGGTGCTACTCTACTATCTTTGCATTGCATAGGAGCCAAAGGCTAGTGGAATAAATTTAAAAATCGAAAGAAACGAAGCAACCCAAAAAAAGAAACCTCAATACATCTCATTATGTAAGAATTTAAATTAAGGTATTCGTTAACGAACAAGAAAATCTTTTGGATCATATTTGGATTTATAGAATTTGGAAAAGATATTTCAAAAAATCTTTAAATTCTGTTAAAATCTAATATATTGTTTGGTTAATAAAAAGATAATCAAAATTCATTATTCACTATAATATTTCATTTTGAGGATTTTTAAAATCTTATATAGGAGATAAGATTTTGGAAAGTCCCTCATTTTAATAAACGAATAATTTTGCATATTATCTTTTTAGTACAAAAATGCCATTAAAATGAAAAAAATTTATTTTTTATCATAAACAAGTGAAATTATATAAATTCATGGAATAAAAAAAAACCTATATTTTTAATTCGATGGATTTTTGATAATTTTCAAAATTTTCAATCCAAATGTAACCTTAGGGTATACATTATTTATCTCTTAGCTAGTATTCTTAAGAGTTTAACTCAACTCAGCTCAATTTTAATCCTATAATTAATTGTGATATGCTATATAAATTCTTTATTTACATTCTAATTTATTTCAAGCTATTTTTTTAAACTGTTATAATGCCTCTATGTTATATTATACTTCTCTCTTTCAAATTAATTTAGATTTATCTATTCATTTTTTTTCTCCACTTTATTATGATGTGCTTAACTTTTCTTATCAAGGCCTCCTCAAGTCACTACCTTACATGTCCAAATCATTTTAATCTATTTTTTCTCAATTTGTGCTAATCAATGTTACTTTCACATTTCTTCTAATGCTTTCATTCCATATTATATCCATTTACATTCATCAAAATATTCTTATATCGATAACAATCATTTTGGAGAAATGTTACTTTTCCATTATTCTACACTCACTACCATATAATATAGTCAGTCATATTTTTGTATAGTACAATTTTTCTTTTAATTATTGAGAATTTTACAATTACATAAAACTCTCATGACAAATTTTAATTTTATTCGCATAGTTTTTATCTTACTTCTAACATCCTACTCACAACCTCTATTTCCTTAAAGGATTAAGTCAAAATATTTAAAATGAGTATTTTAAAATAATGTCAATCCGCCTAAACTAATCCCCTCCTTATCACTTTTTTAATCCTCCTTAAACTTGCAATACATATATTTTATTTTAATTTATTTACTGAAACTCTAGAGCTTTAAAATATTCCTCCAAAGCTTTAGCTTCCTATTAACTTTCTCTTGCCTCTCATTTACTAACATTATATCGTCACAAACATTATGCACCTAGGAGTAATGTCACTCCATGTATGCTAAGTTGCTAACTACCTTCTTATCACCACTTCAGCCCTTGTTAATCTATACATTTAATGTACATTGCTTATATCATAATATAGATCTTTAGAATTTTACATTTCTAATTAATATTTTTTCTCCAAAGTAAGATAATATTAATAAATGTCAATTTTAATTTTCAATTAATTATAATTTTTCTTTTCATTTGACCTTGAAAAATTCTTATATAATCAAGTTTTAAGTTCTCTTTTTTATCAAAAATAATAAAAAAATATAAAATAATTGCATGAATCAAAATATAATCTAACGGTTTGATTTATTAGATTATTGAATAATTTTAATTTCAAATGTTTTTGGATTTATGAATGAAATTTAAGAAAGAGATGTAATTTTGTAGGATGAAGGAAGAAAACTATAGTTTTGTAGGGTAGTGGTTGATACTTGATAAACAAGAATAAAGAAAAATGAAATTATTGAAGGGTTAAGATAGAAAGAATATCGAGACACATGTAGACTCCACAAACTATTGCACAAACGTACTTTTCATTTATTTTATTTTTTTTTAAATAACAAAATTGTTCTCGTTTAAAATTTTTTTAGACTTGGACTATTTTGTTTAGTTGAAAATATTTTTTGAAAAAATATTTCTCACTTTTTTTATCATTTGAAATATTTTAAAAAATTATTTAATGAAAAATATTTTTTTAATTATTTTTTTAAAAAATAACTAACAATTTTCAAAATTGAAAATAATTTTATCAATTTTGACAAATTTATTATAATAAAAGAAAAATATATAAATATAAATTTATTAATTTACTGATTATCGATACTTAATATTAACGGGTGTGATGACCACCACTAATTGATGACGACCACCAACAATCACCGTCTCACTAATAACTATTACTTTTTATATATTTTTCTCATTTTAATAATAAAATCCTAAAAACATGAAATTCTTATAGTTTAAACATTTCTATAGTCTCATATATTGAAATTTTTAATATTTTTTAACTAATTTTTAATATTATAATAAAACAACGAAAATTAATCCTTGGGAAAATATATTTTTCTTGAAAATATTTTCCAAATACAAGTTATTTTTTGCAAAATAATAGAGCCTTAATAAATAAATTTTACTAAATTATTTTTTTATTATATTATATATTTTTTGCGTTAGTTTTAATCCAATTTAAAAAATAATTGCATTTTTACCATAAAATTAAATATTATTAATAATAATTTCATATTAATTTAAGGTTAAAAATGAAATTCTCTTAGATTTATTATACTATAATATAAATTTAGTTTTTATACTTCTATAAAAATTAATTAAATTCTCAAATTTTTTTAATTTGGTAATTTGCTAATAATCAAAATTGCAAAAGTTAAAGATTCCAACTATAAGATCCTGTATTTTTAGAATACTTGAAAATATTATAATTGTGTTATATAGTTAAATGTGTAATTTAAACTTAATAAGATAATTTAATTGTGTCCAATTATTTAAGTTATAAGAAAATATTTTATATATTTATGGTTAATTCTATTTTCTTTGAAAATATTTTGATATTATTTTAAATTAGTTGAAATTATTAATATCCATTTTATTTGTATATATTAAATTTAAAGTTTGAAATATTAAAGTTGATTATTTTGATTTAAATATAAATATATTTTAATTAATTTAAATTTTGAAGAAGTTTGAATATATAGATATAAGAATTTAAATTAGACTTTTTAATTAATAGAGAAAAAGTATATATATATAATGAATGATCAAGTTAAATAATTGATATAAATTTATGGATATTTATTTAGAGCTGTGTTAAAAGACTTAATGGATATTAGGTTTACTATTATGAGTATAATTGGAGTTTGATACAGTAATTGACGGTGAAATTTTAATATAATGTATTTTGATATGTCTAGTTACTCCAGTTTTAATTTAAACATGATCCAATGGTCGGATCACTGTAAATAAAATTTTGAGTATTAACTGTCGATAACTCAATCTGTTATTAAAAATATTTCACAGTATCAGATTGATATGAAATTTAATTATCATATTTCTTATGATGTCAATTATATATCAAAAAAATTTGGTGATGATTCAATTATTAAATTATTATCTATAAATTTTTAATGGAAGAATACTCAAAATTAAACGTGTGGAAATTAGTTGCAAAGATAAATTTTATTTTGAGTTATTTCATGGACTGATGAATATGAAATTTTATAAGCAGATTCATTTAGATATTTGAATTATGATGTAAAAATTTAAGGAGGATTAAGTGTTTAAATTTGGAGATATTAATTAATTGATCGGTTATGTTAGTTTATAGGTTGAGACTTAGAAGTGCTAAAATTAGTTTTAATTATGTAAATACTTTTAACTCTTAAAATTGAACATTTGTATATTTGAATAGAATTAAATATATTCATTTATAAGTATTCATATATAAATTATATATTTGTATTTATATTAATTATATATATTATATGCATAGGTGTTGGAGGTAATCAATGTGAAGAAATATATAAAGTTGAATTAAAATAATTGAATGTTTATGTGTGTGACTTTTATATGAATAAATTAGTTGAATTTGCTTGTAATTAAAAGTTGGGAAAGACAAACTATATAATATTAATAATTATATGATTTATAAATTTGTTTGCAATATATGTGTAATATATATATGTAATGGTTGTCATTAGATTTTTGGTATTAAAATTTATTTATATCTAAATTTATGAGTCATTACTATTATTATTACTTTTATTATTTTTTATATGATATTTTTATTTAGAGTGATAAAGGTTTGAACCTCACATGATATTATTTATATTTGCCCTGTGGGAAATGATTAATCTATATTTTTTCTGAATTATATTTAATTTCTCATTTAATTTAGAATATTAAATAATTATAATTTAGAAGAGATACTTTTTTTAATTAATTGTTGTTTAAATTCTAGTCCTAGAATATTATATAAATATATTGAGAAATGATTTTACTTATGGTTATGGGTTATTTTAAGAAAATAATAATAAAATTTTAAAGAATCAACATAATTTTTGATTTAAAAGAAAATAGAGTGTAAGCATTTGAAACTTGAACTCAAGACCTTGAGGAAAAGGAGCAAGACATTTTACCATCAGAAATTTTCCTTTCTTCTAGCTTTTACTTTCAGCGATTAATATATATAGTATATTATATAAGTTGTTCTGGCTCATTATTTTTTAGGAGGACCGGGCAATATTTAAAAATAAACAGAGAGAGAACTGAATGGAGGAGGGGTAGATTGGTGGCTTCTAGTCGATGGTGAGGCTCATCACCTTCACCACTAAGACTGTGACCCACTAGTGAACGTTTGCGAAGCAATGACAGCAGAAAAGGATGATCAATGGCAACTCACGCGTACCATGAAGCATTCCGACAATCGAATTATTTAAAGGCCGATTCTAGTGGCGATTTTCGGCGATCATGGTATTGTTTACCTCCTTTTAATTAGAGCTTCATTTCGATACTTATTGCACCTCTTGAAATTCACCTGAGACTGAAATCATAAAAATGTGTGACGAACCTTTTTAAGCGATTTCTGGTGAGTGACGGAAGGTGAAGGATATCTCCAAGCTCCTGACATGTAACATCAAGGTGAGCGAAATGGTATCCTCCTCAACCTCCAAAACCATCGGCAGAGGTAATGTGTGGCTTGTCGGCGGTGGTCCGATGAGAGAAATGGCTAGTAGTTTCATCTCGACCCTCTACTCTTTTTTCGATTTTAATTCAAAACTGAGGTGTTACGCTTCGTCAACATTACTAGCTAACATGTTTGCCATGTGTCGATCCTATATGTTTCATAATAAGTGATATATTTTCTGACAGGTGATCAGTCGATGTAAATTTTTTAAAAGTTTAGTCATTAATTTACAAAGAAATTTTGATTATTGATCATTCCTAAAAATTTGGATATCATTTTTGGGACGGAGAGATTATTATTTACTCATCAATTAATTATAGTAATTCAAATTATTTATTGAATAATTCTTTTATTTTATTCAAATATATTAATTAAGTATTATCAATTAAACCATTTGAATCCTATACTGTAGTTGACCCTCTTGCTACTTTTTTTATTTATAAAACCTTATATTGCCCTTAATTAACTTATTTTGAATTAACCTTCAAAAAAATAATTTATATGTTTTAAATAATAAAAAATATATTTTTATATTATAAATTTTAGCCTTGTGACTTCTTATTCTTATTCAGAAATAAATTTTAATACTTTCACCACCAAAATTTTCTCTCTTATATGTCTAATGTTTTAGGGTCTTCACATCCTTCTTTTATTGTAACACCTTTAACTATTGGATGACAAAGTGCCCAATCCAGTGAGAATCTACCCAATTCATCTCGGTCAAATTGAAAAATTTCCAATTTATTTGGGGAATTGGGTAAAGTAAAATAAAAAAAAAAATATTGAGAGGGCCTATTGTATCAAAAATATAATAATATTTGTTGTATAGGTTTTTTTAGAGTTAAAAAAATTTTTGTAAATTTTTTTAAAAATCATAATATTATTATATTTTTTGTAACGAATTCAATGACATATTTTTTGTACGAAACAAAAATCAAATAAATTTAAAAATATATATTAAAAGTATGTTAAATTTAGATCATTAGATTTTAACGGTCTAGATTTAACACACTTATATTGTATTTTTTGAATCCATTTGATTTTTTTTTATGCAAAAAATATATCATTAAATTTGTTATAAAAAATATTACAATATTATAATTTTTCAAAAATTTTATAAAAATTTTTGAGCTCTAAAAAGCCTACACAATAAGGATTACTATATTTTTAGCACAGCAAGCCCCAAATCCAATAAAAAATTGAAATTTTTTAATATTAGATGAGATAAAAATTATATACTTTTCTGTTTCAAACCCGCTATATTAATCATTTTTTAAAATTCATCCCACGTCACCTCGTTGCTCCTATTATATATATATTAAATTTAAAAAACAATTATTTTTTATGATATTATTGAAATAGTAAAAAAATATAATTATTAATGATTGATTTATTACCTTTAATAATTTTCATATTTTATTCAATTGAATATTTTAATAAAGTAATAAAGATATTTAATTTTAAAAAGGAGTAAAAATATAAAATATTTATTTTTATTTATTAGTTTAAAAAAGAAAACTTTTTAATTTATTCATATTTTTTAATGTTAAATACAACTCAAATAAAAAAATTACTTTCTATAATGCCAACGAGGATCCTAATATCCGTAGAAATGTGATGAGATATAGAACTAGAATTTAACATATGAAAAAGGGATAGAATAGTAAAATCTGCTCTAAATCTATTTATTGTCATCCCTATTTAACTGTTGATGATGTTGCTTAATGAATAATACATTCTTTATAAAAAAATATAAATATTAACTAACAAAAATTAAAAATAATTTCTGCCAAAATAATTAAGAAAAAAAATGTAAATAATTGATTAATTTATTTCGCAAAATAGTAAGGACAAAGTTATTATAATTAGACCAAATATTATGATTAAATAATAATTTTCCTACTAACAATAATAATTAATAATTTAATATGAAAGGAGAAGAAGCTGGCAAGTGATGAGACCTCGAAGAGTTGAATTATATTATATCATGTAGTTCTTTTAGAGTATTTCTGAGGTACCGTATCCCTAGTAAATTAAAATTATTTAATTTTTAAGTAATTAATTAATATAATTTATCGATTAAATTTACTTGTAATTTAAAGAAGCAATGATAAAATAAATATTTTTTAAAATCAAAAGATAATTAATTAATTGAAATCCATTAATTAATTTTAATTTCTCTATATTAACTATTACAATTATTGCATTTGTTGATTGTTATAATTATTATTTGAATTATTAATATTTTCTTATAATATTCAATTTTTTTTTTAATATTGTTTGTTGAATGCTTCTTAAAATTACAATACATTCTAAAAAAATTTAAATAAATATTTAATAAAAATTAAGAAATTAAAAATTATTATTTATACTTGAATAATTTGAGCAAGTAAAAATTAATTTCAAAGAGAAAATAAAATAAAAATTCTATTAAAAAAATTATTTCTTGCTTGGGATGCAGAACTAGAAATTATTAGTAGCAAATGGACTTGAAAAAGAAGAGCTAATAGTTCAAAGAGTTAGATTTATATTCTGAGCAATTTTCATTGAAATAGCCATATTTCTTTATTTTTGTTGGTGATGATAAATTGACAATAACTTAATGCATTTATTTTGATTGCTGGAAACAATACCTTCAATGGATCAGAATGTATAAATTTTGGAAAAAAAAATATGCATGTAAGCTCAAATTCTAATTGTTTCTAATTTTTATAATTTTTTTAAAAAGTAAAATCTTGATTTTATTTTTTAAATAGAAATAGAAATTGATATATAAAATAATTCATTATAATGAAAAATAAATAATCACTCTCATGTCAGTTTTATTTTCATTATTTTTGTTTTTTTTAGACTTTATTTCCGGGATTATATATATATATATATATTAGTGTTTTCGGTTTTTAATAATTTGAATTTTCCTCCCGTCTTATTTATTTGTATAAAAAAAAAAAAAAACAAGACTTAGTGAACCATACCGATAATATAATGAAAATGGTTGCATTTTTGTTTTTAAATTCAATTTGTATTAAATTTAATTTTTATTAAACTATTTTCTTTGACATTTACATATTTTATTTATATTTATATTATGTATTAAGAATTTTTTAAAATATATTTTGATTAAATATATAAACATAAATAAAAATTAATGTGAACATTTTTAAGCATTTAAAAAAAATAAAAAAAACTATATTAACCATTTTTTAAGAATATATTATGTATAAGCATTTTTTAAGAAATATTCTTAATTTTTTATTTTTAATTAAATTTTTATTTTAAAATTTTGTTCATTAATCATTTAATTTTTTTCTTTAATTTAAAATATTTATTATAATCATTAATGATATGCATTCATATATCATTAATAGTAATGTCATTTAATTTTTTTTTTTTTTGGGGGGGGGGGGGACTCATTCAATTTTTAATTCATTAACAAGTATAAATGAGCTACAAAGAAGATTTGGGATAATTAATTGTTAGGGTTTTCTCACTTTCCCTTTTTCCCTTTCTTTCTCTCTTTTGTTTTCGCTAGACATGAGTCTTAAATTTGAAATTGTTACCGGTTCCTACCGTTAACAACCTCAAATTTATTATTTCCTTTATTTTTATGTTTTGTCTTTTCTTTTAATTTTTTTATTTGTTTTGAGTTTTCTCCACATCTTTTATTGTGTCTTTATCCTTAATAATGAGGTTTTTCTTTATCATCTTTATGATGATTTTTGTTGCTTAAAAAAATCATCAACAATAAACTTACAGAAAGAAAATTGACTTAATTTACCTGAAATACATAAATTTTTTATAGATATTCTTAACTCAGTCTACTTATAGATTAAGATTTTTCTGTTGACCGTTTTTCAATAAAACATTATTACACCCATCATTTTTATGGTTTGTTATTTTTTTTTTTTAATTTTATTCAAAATTAATATATTTAGGTGGCTTATATAGTGACTAAAAAAGCCATTTATTAGCTTTATAATAGTTCTAAAATGTAAATAAATTAACTTAACGAGCCATTAAAGCAACTTATTTGCTATTATATATTTGCTTTTTATCATAATGGAAAGCTTTTATTTTTTGACAGAAAAAAAAAGAAGATTTATGATTAATTTATGGATTTCAGATATTAACTTTTTTAACCTAAAGAATAAATTTCAAATTTATGAAATAAATTAAATTTGTTTATTAATTTAAATTAAATAAGTTTAAGTCATAAAAAAAAATCATAACAATTAAGCAAGTAGATGGACACCGACATAAAACTTAATGGTAAGTATATATTTTCTCGATTAATAAATTTAAAATCGATTCATTTATTTAATGCTAAAAAAAAAACAATCAATCAAGTAGATTATTATTCAATATAATCTTCATCATTTGAATTTAATACGAAGTTCCAATTGTTTGAGTCAAAAGGATTCAAATTGAATTTTAGAAACCTCCATAACATTAAATAAATCATACAATTAAATTTTTATATATTTTTTAAATAAATTTAAATGAATTTTTATCTTCAATTATCATGTACCTCATTTTAATATAAACTTTTAGATCCAATAACTTATCAATTCTTAAGATAGTACTTCTAGAAATAAACTTGTTTTTCAAGTTGTTGATTGTTTATCAAAGACTTACAAGTATAATAATATCAAAAACTTACAAGTATAATAATAATAATATTTCTATGTTTGATAATGAAAAAATATTTTTAATAACTATTTTATTAAATTTAAATCAATCAATTTTAATTTAATAAGATTAATAGAATAATTTCAAAAAAAAAAATAAGATTATAAGTTTTAATTTTGATAGAAATCAATTAATAAAAAAATTAATATCATGCTTCAAAATTGAATAATAATAATAATAATTTTTAATATTAAAATAAACTTGCACACCTAGACAATAATATGATGATAAATATATATGAGAATTGCAGAATAAATTTATATTCAAATTCTTTTTGTTTTTTGCTAAAAAAATAAAATTAATAAAACAAAAAATTATTGAAAACATATAAATAATACATTATATACATAAAACAAATTAATTAATTGCATTTTATTATTTTGTCAAATTTTCAACACACAATTATGAAAAGAAAATGGTTCTTTTTGTACTTAATTATATAATTTAATTTTATAATATAGAGAGAAAAAATGGTAGTGGGGCCAGTCTTGGATAAGTGAAGTCAAGAGCAGCCATTGCCTCGTCATATTTGAGTCAGACTAGAATTGGCTGCTTTATACGTACAGTAGAAGCTACAAGTTACAGCTAAGATAAATTATTAGATAAAATCATAACATAATTTTTTTATTTATATTAAGTGAATTTATATTATATTTATAATAAAGACGCACTCTTATAAATAGGGGTAGAGAACATTAAACTTGATGGGTTAAATTAAAAAAATATTAAATTATAATATATTAAACTGTAATTTTATATATATTTATACGTTTTATGCTCGTACATAGACCGAATTGAAGTAGAAACAAGAGGATGTGCTCCCTTAATTTTTGATATTTTTTAAAAAATTATAATTTAATTTTAAAATTGATAAAATAATTTTATTATTTTTAAAAAATAACTTTTAATCCTTAATAAAATATTATTTAATTCTATTTTTCTTTAATTTCTTTCTTTTTCTTCATTTTTTTGTTTATTTTTAATTTTCTTTAATTTTTTTTTAATTTTTTTTTCTAATTTCCTTTATTTTTTTATTTTAATGATATTATAATAATTTTTTATTATTTTTAATTAAAATATTTATTTTATGCTTTATTATTTTTATTTTGTAAAATAAATTCATTTCATTATTATAATGTTATTTTTTAAAAATTTTATGAACGTTTTATGTTTATTATTAAATGTAAGTGATATCTCTTTTTAAGATTTTTGCATTTGTCTTTATACTGACATAAATATAAATATAATATTACATCAATTACTTAAAAAAAAAATATTTAATTGATTCTTATAGTAAAAAAAATAAAAAAAATTACAGTATATGATGCAAATTTACACCTGCAAAGCTGTTTATTTGAGCTAAAAAAGTAATAATTATTAACATCCCAATTTTTATAAAAACATTCTAAAAACACGAAATCTTTTAAAATAAATAAATAAAATAATTTATCCTACAACTAGAAATGTTTCTTTGCAGTTTCAATAAGAAATGGTTCTTTGCTTGCCTTATAAGTGACGTCCACGTTGGATATGACGTGTAAGAGCGTCAACGTAGGGTCCTATTTGCTTTCAATTATTTTGGGTCCCACAACAATGAATCAACGAACCAATATGGATCCTTTGGCTTACTTCTCACGCAAACTTTAATGCTTAGCTTTTGCACGTCCTTCTCATTTCTCCAGGCTTTGACTTAGTACACCACTAACCAACCATGGTTACCTTAATCCTACACTTCAGATATCACTTTTGGCTTCATCTTGAGACAAGTGATTAAGATTTGTTTTAATTAGTTACAGAAAACCTAGCGTCCACTTTTTTTTTTTTTTTCCTGATTCTCATTTAGGTTTTCACTTTTGAGTCACCATCCATCTTCTCTTTTAATCCACGATGATTCCTTTTTTTCTATTTAAATTATCTATTAAATAAATACATTTTTTTTCTAAATATGTTAATATGAATTTTTTAAAAATTTTCAAATTCAATCCGATCTTAAAATTAATAAAAGCAAATGGTCACATGTCATAAATTCAATTAAAATTAAATCGAAAATGATTAAATTTATTAATGTTCAAATCTGAGAACACGTGATCGACACTAGAAAATGAGTAAGCATAAAACTTTCAAAATTCGTAGCTAGCCTAACACCTGACTAAACAATAAATTTGAATCATGATAGCTGAGACTGTCATAAAATTAGGATTTTGACCCATTTATTAAATAAAATATGAACAACATTCATATCATTGTCCATTAGGGTTATCATATCCATCATATCAAATTCATTATCATAGAAAAATAATTCTACTTACAGGTCGCCAATCAAACAAGAAAGTATAGCTATTTATGACTTACACAACTCAAACTTTCAATAAATTAAAATAGGGCAATAAAACCAACACAAAAATAATAATGTGGAGCTCTAAAATTACGGTACATAATGAAAATAAAGTAAAACATGCAACCTTCTTTACCGAAG
Organism: Aleurites moluccanus; assembly: GCA_948193065.1. Classification (NCBI taxonomy): domain Eukaryota; kingdom Viridiplantae; phylum Streptophyta; class Magnoliopsida; order Malpighiales; family Euphorbiaceae; genus Aleurites; species Aleurites moluccanus. The sequence continues at coordinate 12,664 of CANXYC011966614.1, read as the reverse complement.
AAAAAATGGTATAAGTGACTCAACAATAAACCAACTCCTGATGCTCACCTGCAAACTGGGAAAAAAAATAAATAAATAAGAGTGAACGTTCAACTCATTGAATGATACTATTAAATAAACTTACTTGATGCTATTTAATTATTTTATTAATGAAATGCTTATGCAACATGCCAAACAGACATAATCACATAATTAAATAAGGATGAAAACTAGTCAACAAGAACCACTATAAACTACCATATGGCGAGCTGATCTCCCGATCTAGCTATCTTAATCCAATACTTTCTCTTAATCCAATTCATAGGGTTCCGCAGTCACGACCGTAGCCAAGCAGTGCCAACCCGACTGACAAGCAGCGCTGAGTGATGAGTAAACCCCGCTGTCACGCTAGTGGTCATATCTCATCCATCATACAATATATATATGCTAAGTGGTTATATCTCATCTAATAACCCTACGTAATATGCAACATAACCATAATAAATATACATACACGCCTGTGTTAGGCAAAAACTGCAAGTGCATAAGTCGTCCAAGTAAGTTTAGTGTGTGAATAAGAGTGTTGATCCCTCGAGGAAGAAATTTAGTTAAGAACAAATATATTTAATTTCTTCTATTATTTAGATAACCGAACATAGAATGTTAATGTTCTAAGGATACTAAAGTTAAATAAACTATGATATGAGAAAGGTCTAGGATTTAGATTTTATCTATTAGGTACCTACGAATCACTATGCTTTACTTAATTGAGTTAAATATTGGGATTAATGACCAATGTTTCCCTAACTATGTAAAGTCCTTTCTCATGGCAAATTATAAATATTCATGCCAATTTTAAGTCTACTCTCGTGATCTTAAAATATTAGCATAATTCATTAAGTTCTTTGGTTACCTTTTAATTAATCATAAAAGAATGTTCCTATCTCTAGGCAACTCATTCCTTAAATTTATTAATTCATTGATCTAATATCATGCTTCAACTCTCGCTGCTTCAACTCTCGCTACTTCACATAATATCATGTTTTTATGCAATTAATGGCCAAATAATCATACTACCAATAATTCCTGAATTAATAAATTAACCCTAATAAATTTCTCTAATTAATCAAACATAGGTTGTCATAAGAAATCCCAATAGATTACATCTAAACCCTAGATAGAGAATTTAGCTACTCAAGGTAATTAAAGCAATGAATATGAAATTAAATTGAATCAACTTAAAAAACATCACAAACTTTATTGTAATGCAAAATAGAAGGTTTGGAAAAGTTTTAAAAAAGAAACTAATGATAACTTGAGCTCTTCCTCCCAAAGCCACTTGAAAAACCTAAAATACAGCTTGAACTTGAATAACCATAGAGCTTGAGTATAAAACTTGATAATCTTTATAATACAAGATGGATCCCTTATATAGAGTTTAATTTAGAGTTTTAGATTGTTTTGCATTCTATTTAGGAGTCTATGTTACTCCTATTTTGCGCTGGATCTTCAAATCTTCAAAATATGGAAGTTATGCCTTTAAAACGCCCAAAAATCGCGCATCTAAACTTTTACAGCAGTTGCATGGCCATACAACTTGTCTTGCACGGCAGTGTAGGTTAAAAAATCCAATTCTCAGTGTACTTCCAAAGGCCAAATTATATGCATGGCCCGTGCAGGACTCCAAAATCTATGCATGGTCGTGCAAGACTTCAAAACTTTCATCCATAGGAGAATAAATCTGTATGGTCTGTGCAGGACTTAATCTTCACAAATTTTTCAGTGTCCCTGTATCTTCCGTTTCCCAATTGGGTTGGACTTCTTCCTTGCATAGCTCTCTGATGTTCTAAGTCTTTGCTCAATGCCAATGCCTTTAAAATTGCTCAAAACTCCAAAATTCCATGTCTTTTATGCCCAATTCCACAAATGTCCTACCAACACTCATAAACACAAATTCAAACCAAATTAAGTATTTTATCTTGTAAAAATGTATAAAATATCAAAATAATATAACAATTTATATTCAAAATATTCTATACTTTAGGTACTTATCAAATTCCCCCAAACTTAAATATTTGCTTATCCTTAAGCAGATCATAATTTAAAGGAACTTAGGTGATGAAAATTTTTCAAGCCTTGAAATTGACAATCATATTCACACAATCTAATAACTTAACAAGTCAGTTTATAACTTTTTAAAAATCAAAACACATCCAGTCTAAATTATGTATTCACTTTTCTTCTTTGAATCTTAACAATAAGAATTCAGTTTGTCCTTAAACCTGCTTATTCACATCCAATATCTTTATTAACTTCTAATTATAATATGCTCATTATTACAAACTTTCTCCACTAACCAAATTCACTCTTCAAGAAGAATCATTAGATCTTTTATTAATCTTACAATGGGGCTTTAATTTGGGTAAATTTCAAGCTATCAAAGAGTAAGGCTTATATAATCAAGATAATTAATTACCAAAATCTGAAAAGTGAACAAGAAAAATTCAGAAATAAAGATTAGGAGGAAATCTTACAGGATTATTAAGAATATATATATATATATATATATATATATATACTTGAGAGCCACTTATATATCACCAGATGTAACCATTGAAGGGGTATATTTATTGAATTACTCTCCCTCCAAAGCTTGTATTTTTGCATTCCCATGGTGATTTCAATACTTGTTTAGCAAGTCCTGCTTCATTAGTATCCTTTCCTCCTAAATAAACGAATATTCTTCTTAAATTCTCAATTACTTTTCATAATCCAGTAAAATTATCTTGTACAATAGGTTGGAGTTAACTTTGGTTGTGAACACAAGAAAAAGAAAGTTAAAATTGTAACGAGGCTTAACAAAGGAAAACTAGGGAAAATATGGTGGATATAAGAATTTGGTTGAACAAGCATGTATTTCATATAAGTTATTAGTATTGCATTTGTATATGTTAATAATATATTTTCTTAATATTTTAGGTTATAGAATATTGATATATATTATATATATTCAGGTATTGACTTGGGTAATTAGAAAATTGATTAATCTTATTGCAAGTTATATGATTTCAAGTAAATGAATATATAAAATTCAATTAAAATAATTTCATGTTTATGTATGTGATTTTTGTACGAATAAATTAATTGAATTTACTTGTAATTAGAAGTTAGAAAAGTCAAGTTATATAATATTAATAATTATATAATTTATAAATTTGTTTGCCATGTATATATAATGTGTATATGTAATGGTTGTCATTATATTTTTGATATTAAAATTTATTTGTATTTAAATTTATGAGTCTTTACTATTATTATTACTTTTATTATTTTTTAAATGATATTTTTATTTGGGGTGAGATAAAGATTTGAACCTCCCATGGTACCTGAGTTTCTCTTGGATTTCAGCCTTATATGTTATATGTATTTGGCCCGTGTTGAATGATCTGGTGTATACTCTACAGTGCTTATATGTTACTCGGATTTTGAACCTTATATGTTATACAGGTCTTAGACCTTATATGTCTATGTGCCACATATATGTAAAAGTGTTCAGTTGGAACTCTCCCTCATTACTTGTTTTAAACAATTATTTGTGAACTTATAAGTATATTAAAAAAATTATTTATATAAGCAATATATGAAATTTACATGCTCTTAGGTTATATAACTTCAAAGAAAGTATTCAATAATTTATTTAAGCTACTATTTATATTCAAATTATTGTTACTCATTATATATGTGCTAAGTTTATATATGTTTAAAATGTTAGGTTCATTCCTTATCTTTATATGTTTTCTCACTGAGCGCATGATTTACTCGCTCCTTCAACATTTCAGTTTCTTTACAGGTTTATGGTCTTTTTTTGCAAGGCTTTCTTCCTTTCTTCCAAAGCCAAGTCATAGTCTTAAGGGTGATTATGAGAAATTTTCTTTAAGAGTATTTTAGTTGATTTTCAAACATTAGTTGTAATGAATTTTATTTGATTTGTTATTATTGGTTAATAGTATTTAAATGATAATTCGATGGATATAAATAATTAACTAAGTATTTAAATATAATTTGATAGGTTATAAGTATAGTATTTGTTAGGCTCACACCTGTCATGACTCTGAATTTGGGTCGTGACATGAACAAGGAATAGTAGTGTTTCGAAGGTAAGGTACAATAGCTGTAAAGCATTGCAGCTTGTTAAGTCTCAATAAAAAATAGCCTTACTAATTGTGAGGTCTCGATCAACAGTAGTGGTTAGATCATTGGTCGTCGATAAGAGCAGTGATAATGATGGTGGATGAGTCTTAAGGCCAAACACTATGATCTAGTTTATTCGGATAACTTAGTCCAGGTCGATTAGGTACCTGGCTAGGTTGCCGAGTTTTGCACTAGGTATAGGATGCCTACACATTACGCTTTGAATGATCCATCCTGGAGATTAGTTCTCGAGTTTTCGATTAAATCGATTGCACCAGTCTGAGTTTAACAACCTTGGGTCATTTTTTATATGAATTTAGGGATAAGTATAAAAAAAAATACCTTATTATTTGGACTATTTTCACTTTAGTGTTTGTGAATTTTTTTTTTTTATAAAATGGGGTTTAGGATTGTTACTGTTAATATTTTAGGGTCTCTATCACTAACATCGTTTATTTTTTGTGACATGGAGCTGATGTGGTGATATGGATCCCACTTAATTATTTTTTAATTTAACATTATATATATAAATATATATATATATATATATATATAATCATTAAGAACCAAAAATCCAACTTCTTCTTCTTCTTCTCCGTCGAACCCAAATCCACCATTGTCAACAAATCTACAAAATTCTAGTTACCAATTTCTTCATCTCTATAAATCCAAATCCACAATGGCAAATCCAAAATCACAGAGATTTGTTCTCTTCTTCAATTTCTTTCTCAATTTTTATTTTTAATTTATAAGCTCTATTTAAATGAATAATTATTTGTTTGGTTGATTTAATCTCCTATCTGTTTTAGTTGTTTTAATCTGTACCCATTTTCTAGGGTTTTTGTTTGTGTTTTTATTAAGGAAAAATCAAAATGGTGGGTTCTCCTAGTTCTAATGATCGAAACCATAACAGTGAAACTATATTTTTTGGCTTCTTGTTCACCGGGCCCAAACAATGAACTCAAAGAATCACGGAATGAGCAGATAATTATTGCAAACGGGAACCGAAACCCATAAGAAAATAAAAAATTTGTATTAAGAATTCAAATCCAGATTCAAAGGAGGAGAGACCGAAACTCATAAAATTGCAAACCCAGAGGTGGTTTAATTGCTTCACTTCTTCTCCATCAGAATAACCAGATAAGCAAACTTGATACTCACTTCCAATATCTTTCATATGGTTTTCTTTTTGATACTTAACATCGAAACTACATATTCGTTTTCAATTGGGTTCTCATCGCCAATGCCAGAAAATTCCTCAAAATTGCTTTGATCCAAGGCTCCGCTGCCCTCGTCATCGCCTGCTAAATGAGATAGGTGGGCATTTTATGGAGAAAAATAAAGTGTAGATCAAGGCGGATATGACAATAACGACAATTAAAGCGAGAACAAATTCAATAGAGGATAAATATACACTTCTTGGCAGTGTAGGGAATGGTGGGTAGAGAGAGAGAGGGAGAGGTGTTCTGTAAAATTTGAAAGGATGAAGAAGATGAGGACAAGGAATTGCCTTTCTTGAATGAGTGAAACCAAAAAATAAATTAAGCAAATGGGTTAATTCAAATGGAAGAATTTAGTTAAAATTATTAAAAAACTAACTCAACCTAGAATGCATGGCCAAGAACATAAAGGAAAAATCTTTAGAATAAAAAAGTCAAGATTAAGGAAACCCAAAATGGAGAACAAGAAATCGCCACTGGACTGATAGATCTCCCAGTACTTAGCTTTACAATGACTGCAATTACTCTATCTAAGTGTGAATTTAGATAAATCACCGTTGAACTAGAAACCCAGAACCATTAATTACAATTATTCTTCTTTCTATTCTTATCTAAGTGTGAATTTAGATCTCATACTTACAAACTTTGAATCGACTCCTGGAGATGAAGATGATGCTCCGATTTTTATTTTATTTTTTTAATTTTTTAAATTAAATTAAATTCTCATGTGGGTTTAGGTGAAATCCATATGGAATTATAATAAATTTAAAAAAATATACGGGTTCATATATGTCATATCAGCGTTGACTAATAGTATCAATCACATAAACCCTAAACTGTTAACGATACAAATTTTTGCTCCTATTTTATCAAAAAAATTCACAGACTCTAAAGTGAAAATGATCCAAACCACAAGGTATTTTTTTGTACTTATTCCATGAATTTATTATAATTAGTATTGCTTTTAGTTTTCCTTTTGGGGCTTTTTATTCCCTTGATGGGATTTATTAGTTCTTATTTTATATAAGTAATTTGTTCTTCCCTTGTAGAAGAATTTCACTCTCTTATATTGTTTATGATTTTCGAGTTTATTTTGGATTGATTATTGATGTTGAATCCTGAATAGCAATTCCTAGAGAGTGGTGAATAAGAATATAAATAACTTAAAGCAACTTTCAATTTTAGATGCAAACACCATAAATATATTCAATAGCAATTAAATAGAAGAAATTATTATTAATCCTTTTTACAGTGGTTCAGAGCAATTTTTTTTCAATAAGTTCACAACTTAAGGTACCAATAGTTCTCCATGATTACAACTAATGCTTACAATATAATAATTGATCCGGAATTTATCCCTTAAAATATATTTTCAAAATTTTGTTCAATCATAAATTTTTGAGATTTCGCCAAATACTCAAAAGAATACATGAAGCTTTTGATGTTTAATTTCTCTTAAGACTCACAAGGAATCATATACAAAAATTAGAATTAAGCTTAATAACTTATACAAATGAATACAATAGATAACAACTTATATCACAAGGTGTTTTAAAAATAAAGTATGAATTTGAAGTTTAAGAATTTGAGTTGTAAGCACTTGAATCTCTAGGAATCTCTTATTTTTCGCTTAGAAATATCTTTCTTTTATAGTCACTAACTTTATATACAAAAATTTAGATACTCTTATCAGAAAGGAATGTTTTTCGTATTTACATCATCAATTAATGACTCTTTGATACTCTGCAGATTTTACTAATAGCGACATATAACAATCATAAATATTTGAGTAACGGTCGTTACTTTTCTTTTATAATGCTGGTGAATGTCAAGAAACGAACGTGAATCTTGGTTCTATATAAAATTCTCAATTTGATCTTATGACAATAACAATGGTGAAAATTGGTAATGGACATTATTAGCAATGGTAAATAATAGGTAACGGGCATTACTAATTAGTAATGAAGATGAATTTTACCTACGTTCAAGTTTGATCAATTTAAGGATAGACTAAGGAGAGTTACCAAATAGTAATGGCCACTACTTCCTGCATAAAGGTAAACACTTAAAACAAATGATTAGGTGAAAGAGTAAATAAAAATTAAGTTTTGATGTCATCAAAACACGCATGAAAATAATAATTGATATTCAAATAATCAGACTTGTTTAAAGATATAAAAGTCAATTTATAGTTTAATAGTTACCGAGCATATTACACTTTCCGTCAAGTTTAGTTCAAATGCACTATCAACATTATTAAAGAATATATGAAGAAATTCAAACATTATTATTTTAGTACTTCTAAATGTATATTTTTAATATTTTTATTTTAAATTAAGATGTACTATTATTTTTAATATAACTTGTAAGAATGAAAATTCAGACTCAGCTTATAAATATATAAATATCATTAAACCAAAGATTATCGCTGTTTTTTCATTTCTTCTAAGCCATTGATAATAAGATTATCATGTTTGTGTTCCTACATGCTTAGGTTTTCGAAATTTTCACATAACAAAAAATTGAAACTGCGTTTTCTTAAAAATAAAATAAAATAAAATAGATACAACTTGATTTCAGATCACAAATAATAAAACTTTTTTTTTATTTACTTATATTATTTAAATTTTAAAAAAAAAAACACAAAAGAAAAATAAATTAACTATAATTCACATATAATAATTATTATTTACAGAAATTAAAATTTTTTTAATATTGAAAAGGAGAATTTAATATCAATTCTATTTCTATGGTAGTAATTATTACTTACAGAAATTAAAGTTATAATTTTTTTTTATTTGATGAATATATATTTCATTTAAAAACTAAAGTTGATAATATTTGGTGAAGCAAATTTTGAATTGTCAAGAAAATTTAATGGGAGCTAAATTAAAATAATAAACTCATTTCCATATTTTAATTTTGTTTTTGTATTCATCCCAAAAAAATTTACATAAAATAGTCCTATAGGGCAAAACTCAACTAGAGGTGAACGTGACAGAGCCAAAGCCAAATGCAAATTGGCTCTTCACAACATTCGATAATCAAAATGTACGTCTCTCTCTTCTTTAGTCGTTTGGGTTAGGACCGTGGCGCCGCAATTTACGATAACTTGTCCGGTTCATATTTTGTCTTTAGTAGTCACGTGATTACGCCTCCGAACCCAATTCTAACCATAGGTTGGATCATATATTAATCATGGTTATATTATGTTATTTGTCTCTTCCATTTTTTTTTAATTTCTTTTCTGAATTTAATAATATTATTTATTTAGCTTAACAACAAATTTTCAACTTAACACGCGCTACCAACCCCCAACCACTTAAATATTTTTCTTTAATTTATGTTAAAGGAAATCCAACCTTATCTGTTTCTCAATTCATATAAATATTTGTTATTTTTAGTGTTTGATAAAATTTTTTAATATAAATATTAATTTTTTTATTATTAATAGTTACATTAAATTATTTGATTAATCATAAATATTAATTATTAAGTAATTGTTACATAGATAAATAACTGTTATTTGTAAAATTTATATTTTAAATTTTTTTTGTTACATAGATAAATAACTATTATTTATAAAATTTATATTTTAAATTTTTTTAAAAAATTTTTATTTATTTAAATAAAATATTAAATTATCTTTTTAAAAATAATATTTAAATAAAATAAAAATAAAATATTTATTATTTAATAACTAATAACTAATAATAATTTTATCAAAAATCTGTAATAATTAATTATTAGATAATAATTATCAGCTATCAATTATTAGTCATTAGTTAATAATTAATAGTCGTTACAAACAGTTAAATTAAACGATACCTTAAAATGTCACATGTAATTAATATTATTAATAATTAATTAATCAAATAAAGTTGGATTTAGTAATAGTAATTGTTAATTTAATAATTTGGCGAGTCCTAGATTTAGATTACAGTGCGTTAGTTTGGATAAGAATGATGCTTTTAACTTTATATCGTGCAATGGTGAGAATTGTTTTTTTAAAGAACTATTACTACAGTTTTATATTTAATTTGTCTTTATATATGTACTTTGGATTAAAATAATTATTAACATATTTCAATTAACTTATTGATCATACGATTTGCGGATAATTATCTTTTTATTATTATTATTTGTTTAAATACATGAGCAATTGATAATAATAAATACAATAAAAATGGCATAATTTTAATATATTGTTGTTTTAATAGATCAAAAGAAGAGTTTTCATAAAAGAAATGATCCATTAAATTCAAGTTTGCAATTATGAAATAAGATTAAATTAATTATGTGAAACTCTCATATTTTTCGGTTGAGGATATTTTAGATATTTTATGCGTGTATCTAGGTCAAATTCAAGTTATGAAATATAAGTGATAATTAAAAGTATAAATATGAAATATGAAATCAATTTGGATTATTTTAAATATAATTTATATTTATAGTTAATTAACACTATTTTGCAATTTTCACATAAATTATAATTAATTGAATTTTTGGAGAATTTATATGATATATAATTAAATATTGTGGTTATAGTATAATTTAAATAGAGTAATGATTAATTTTAAAAAATAATATATTTATGGGTTAAACTAATTAAATTAGTTAAATGGAGGATTATAGAGCAATTAAGAATTAGGGTTGTGATTCTCTATTAGTGGTATATAAGAGTTATATTTCTTAAGAAAAAAAAAAGGGAAAAAGAGAAATAATTGAGATACCAAGTTATTCTTAAAGATTTTTTTCGGTTATCTTCTAATTTCTTGGAATTTCTTGGAGGTATTATAATAGTTCTTTTACATTTTCATATTGATGTGTATTAATGATAAATGATTTTTGGATGATTATCTTATAAGATTAAGAGAAAATAATAAATATAAATAATTAAAGATTTTGGTTAGGTTTTGAGAATTTAATTGTGGAGCACGATGATGAATAACTAAATAAAAATATATTTTTGAATTTTATTATTATTAGAGTTAATTTTAATTGATTTAATTAAAGAATATAAATAATTTAGGGTTTATAAATTGGGAATGATTAGTTAGAGTTCATATAAGTGTATATTAAAAATTATGAATTACATAACTTTTTATTAGAGAAACATTTTATGCTGAATTTTGATATGTTTGAGAAATATATATATAATTTATGTGTATTAAATTTTAAAATGATCCAACGGTTGGATCGACACTTATAGTAGAATTTGTATAGACTATCTGGTGAGATAATATGTTCAAGATAACCCCAAAACGTGAATGTTTCAAAAGGCCAAATGAAATTCTTTTGATTTGCATTTTTGAGAATTAATTACTAGATATGTTTAGTGTTTTCTGAAATTTTATTATAATTTTTGGAGTTTTGAAATATAGGTTTATAAATTAAGTTTTATATACTGTCAGTGTCAAGGTAGGTAGCTAGTTGTATAGTCAAACTTGAATTAATATTTAGAAACTCAAATTATTCTGAATTTATAAATCTTTTAGAGTTATATTTATATATATATTAGCTTATTGGTGTTAAAATTTGAGTTAATTTGGAAAAAGTTATGATACTCTGTAATAGATAATATATCTGCTGTTATAATGAGCTTATTAGAAATAATGAATTTATTGGAAGGAACTTGCACTTTAAGTTATATTTAAGCATGTATTTCATATAAGTTATTGATATTGCATTTGCATATGTTAATTGTATATTTTCTTGGCATTTTAGGTTATAAAATATTGATTTATTATGTCTATGTTCAGGTATTGATTTGAGTGATTAAAATATTAATTAATCTTGTTGTAAGTTATATAATTTCAGATGAGAGAATATATAAATTTCAATTGAAATAATTTAATATTTATGTGTGTGACTTTTATATGTATAAATTAATTGAATTTGCTTGTAATTAGAAGTTGGGGAAGATAAGTTATATAATATTAATAATTGTATGATAAATAAATTTGTTTGTAATAAATATGTAATGTGTATATGTAATGGTTTTTATTGGATTTTTGATATTAGAATTTATTTATGTCTAAGTATAACACCCTAAAACTTTCATAATTATAATCAGGACCACAAAATGAGAATTTATAGTAGTATGATTTTATTTAAGTTTATAAGTTATAATTAGATAAATTTTAACCCTAAAACCTAAACTAAAGATACTTAGTACTTAATTAAAAATAGAGTTTCATGGAAATTATTCCTAGACATTTATTGGTTATGAAATAGAAAGTATGGAATCTATTAGTAAAAGAATTGAATTGGGGTAGATGTGAAATTAAAAGAAACTTTAGGGGTCAATCTAAAAATATCAAAAATTGAGAGGCAAAATCTCTAATTTCCAAAAATGTTAAATATTCGTTTTAAGCTAAAATAGGAAAAGTCGAGAAATAATTTTCCTCCCTTTTCTTCTTGTTAGGCCGAACCATCAAATCATTTTCCCTTCGTCATCTTTTTTCATTTATCCATCCAAAATTCCTTCATTCACAATAATATAAACACAAACCTAATTAATCCTATACCTAAACCAAAATCTAAACACCTATTAGCTACTAAAATTTTCACCAAAAACTAGAAGAAAAAATTAAATTCACTATAGGAGTACAAATTGGTGTTTTGAAGAAAATTAAGGTAAGTTACTTCTTTTGATTTCTTTCCATCAACTTTCCATCAAATATGAGTTAAATGATGTATATAATGGCATATATATGTAAATAGACATGTAAATAAGAGCATAGGATGGAAATTAAATTAATTTAGGGTTATGTCAAAATTGATTTTTCACAATAGTTGTATTTAATTCAAATTGAGTTTATAATATGTATTCTTCCATCAAAATGAGTCTAAATCATGTAATTTCTATTGACTCGAACCAAAGAAAAAGGAAAAGAATGGTGAAAGGAAGATAGAAGACCATTTGTGCCTTTTGTAAGAAATTGAAGATTTAAAAGCTTTTTTATCCAAACAAAGGCCTAGGTGAGTTGTAATTATGCCATTTTACCTTTATTTGTGCTTATTTGAAATTATGGAGCACTAATCCCTAAACCTACCATTTGGCCGAACCCTACAAAGCCCCCCTCCATTGAATTTTTGTTTCATTTTTTCATTGATTTTTGTTATGATTTTGTCACGACCCGCTCTCGCGAGCCGAATCGCGACGGTCCTAGGGCACGGGAGATGCCAATGGCGACCGGCACCCGTAGAACCCATCAATCTCATACTATACAATCACTCATAATATCGCAGCGGAAAATATAACTTACCCA